>JARQOC010000005.1:21798178-21914166 GCA_033576535.1 Allobates femoralis
CACACCACACGTCGCCTAGGCCTGGCGGCATGGGAGCTTAAGCCAACTCGTCCCTCGTAACACCCAGCCATAAAGTGAGTGCTTGTCTCACTCACTTATGGCTGTCTTCCATGTGTTGTCATGCTGTTCATGTATTTATTGGTGTGCACCAAATATTACTCCAATCTTGATTTATGTAGCCTTTCTGGCATACAGAATGCCAGTTCTTTTGATGAATTTGATGACTAGCATGACTGGACACCTTTGAAGATGTTTTCTATATGGTTCATATGGTCTGCCATACATTTCAATGGTGTTTGGGGGTTTGGGCAAACTGTTTGGCGAACAATTTTGTGAACACCCAACATTTAGGGTAGCAAGGAAATAAGATACAAAACGTAAGCACCCTATTGGTTGTAGCAAAAAACTAAGATACAAAACCTAATCATCCTACTAGTTGTAGCAAACATAAGATACGAAACATAAGTATCCTATTGGTTGTAGGAAACATAAGATACAAAATATAAGCATCTGATTGGTTGTAGCAAACATAAGATACAAAACATAAGCATCCGATTGGTTGTCGCAAGGAAATGAGATATGAAACATAAGAATCCGATTGGTTGTCGCAAGGAAATGAGATATGAAACATAAGAATCCGATTGGTTGTTGGTTGTAGCAAAGAAATATGATACAAAACATAAGAATCTTAGTGGTTGTAGCTAAGAAGTAGCATGCAAAACATTAGAATCCTATTGGTTGTAGCAAAAAAAAAATATACAAAACATAAGCATCCTCAAATTGTAGCTAAAAAATAAGATAAAAGACTTAAGCATCTTGTTGGTTCTAGCAAAGAACTAAGGTACAAAACATAAGCATCTCATTGGTTATTAGCATTTCACTACTGATTGGATATATGTTTCAATTTTCTACATCATTGGATGTTCATTTCAAACCAACATGTTCACATCTCAAGCCTTTGTTTGGCATAGTGTGGGCATAATGCCATGGGGTTATGTGTCTGTGTGAGTGTCGCAAACCTCTATCTATGACAATTGTACATTGGACTCTTTATAAGCGAGATGTTTAAAAACCATGAAGTTGTTATTATTATTATTATTATTATTATTATTATTATATTACAGTTACACATAGAAAATAAAATCATTATGCTGGATTTTGTATTAAATCACTAGTCGGGCACTTCCCAAGCATCTAGGACTGTGTGATATATGGGTGGATGATGGGTGCAGAGCCCAGTACGGTGGCTCTTTGTAGCTGACAGATTGTTATTTTGTCAACTCCAATTGTTTTCAAGTGCTGGACAAAGATTTTAGGCCCCGCAGCCAGTGTGCCGATCACCACTAGGACCACCGTCACTGGCTGGTGCTGATTACCACTGGGACCATTGTCACTGGCTTGTGCTGATCACCACTGGGACCATTGTCACTGGCTTGTGCCAATTCTCATTGGGATCACCGTCACTGGCTTGTGCCGATCACCACTGGGACCACCCTCACTGGCTTGTGTCGATGACCACTGGGACCACCGTCACTGGCTTGTGCTGATTACCACTTGGACCACCTTCACTGGCTCGTGCCAATTACCGCTGGGACCACCGTCACAGGCTTGTACCGATTACCACTAGGACCACCGTCACTGGCTTGTGCCGATCACCACTGGGACCACCATCACTGGCTTTTGCCAGTCACCACTGGGACAACCTTCACAGGCTTCCACCGATTACCACTGGGACTACCGTCACTGGCTTGTGCCGATTACCACTGGGACCACCATCACTGGCTTGTGCCGATTACCACTGGGATCACCGTCACTGGCTTGTGCCGATTACCACTGGGACTACCGTCACTGGCTTGTGCCAATTACCACTGGGACCACCATCACTGGCTTGTGCCGATTACCACTGGGATCACCGTCACTGGCTTGTGCCGATTACCACTGGGACTACCGTCACTGGCTTGTGCCAATTACCACTGGGACCACCTTCACTGGCTTGTGCTGATTACCACTGGGATCACCGTCACTGGCTTGTGCCGATTACCACTGGGGCCACCCTCACTGGCTTGTGCCAGAGTCTCTGCAGTTCGATCTTTAAGTCCTCATAGCGTGTAAGTTTTCGAGTTTCTTCTCCTCAATCCTGCTGTCGCCTGGTATTGCCACATCGACGATCCGCACTTCCTTTTCTCTTAAAATGGTAAGGTCCGGAGTATGGTGTTCCAAGACTTGATCAGTCTGAATTCGCATGACCCATAGTAGTTTTGCATGTTCATTTTCAACAACCTTTTCAGGTTTATGATCCCACCAGTTCTTTGTGACCGGCGGATGGTAATTGTGGCACAAGATCCAGTGAATCATCTGAGCGGCCGTATTCTGCCTTTGCTTGTAGTTTGTGCGATCTTCTTGCAGCAGCTCAGTATATGATCCATTGTGTCATCTGCTTCATTGCACAGTCGACATTCGGGGTCTGTAGAAGAATTTTCAATTTTGGCTTTAATTTCATTTGTGCGAATGGGGCTGCTAGAATTAGGCTCTATGTTTCCTTTTTTAATGTTCCATCAGTAAGCAACGAACAGGTCTTTTCCTTGTCGATCTTAATCTCAATTTTAATATATTTATTATTATTTTTATTATTATTAAATAATAATTATAATTAATATTATTAAATGTTTAAAACAATACTCAAAACATATTTCCCATTTTTATATATTTACACAAAATATTTTAAAACGAGATTTAAAATCCTCCAAAGCATGACATTTCTCGTTCTACTTTCCGGATCGCGGTTTATTCTCGGCTAAGAATCTTTTTTATTTTTTTATACTAGGAACCTGTGGATAAAGTGTATTTATAATTGGAAGAATCGCTTTATGGTTTTCTATCATGTTTGACATTTGTGGTGGATGTTTCCGGTGTTCATCATTAGCATTCTGGCAGTCCGCTGGGATTTCTTCCCTCTTGTATATCGCACTGTAACGCTATAAAATTCATCCCTGTGATCCGTGTGTATCATGTAAACAAGTTCTTATAGGAGCCAAAGCCGCTGGATATTAGATGATAAGTGAGAAAAGAATCAAACTAGATCTCAATCTTTTTGAAGATTTTGTAATTATTAGATTCTGAATTTTACATTTTTCAACAAAAAAAGAAAGCAGAAAATAAAATGTAAAATCTGGATTTACTTCAAATATTTCAGAAAAGAAGCAATTATTAGTTCTCTCAAAATACAGAAAAAGGTGGAATATGCCTAAAACAACAATCTAACGCCATAAAGCCTAGACCTGCTCACTTCGTTACCTGTAAGGCTGGCTTCACACCACGGCAAGGTCCGGTCTGGGGGGTGTCCGGTGTAAACCAGATAGCCCCGGACCAGTTTTTGGCCCCATAGTAGCCTATGGGGCCAGATGGAGCCGGATGGCAGCTCTCTGCCATCAAGTTTCATCTCTGCAGAGATTATTCTCACCGTTTTTGCACCATTTTTGGGTCCTGGGAGAAAAATCTTCCCAAAAAGCCGGATCCCAGATTTGCCCGGATTGTACCGGATTCTCCCGGATTTGGGGCAATCTGGTACTCCCTAACATGGAAGCCTATGGGGCCGGATTGCCCTGGTCCGGGCGAATCCGGGAACTGCATACCGGTGGCTGCACGCCGCTGTTGTTTCAGGACCGCGGCTAGCTCCATGCTAGCCGCGATCTTGAAAAATCAGTAGCTGCGGCTGCAATTACAGCCATCCGGCAGCACACCGGACCGAAGGGCACATTTGGACCTCCGGTTCTGTGTGCTGATCCAGTCTGGGGCTGTCTGGTTTACACCGGACAGCCCTGGACTGGACTTGCCGTGGTGTGAAGCCAGTGTAACACATTACACTTGTTTCTTTGTTTTCATCAACAAACTGACATTTCTTTAGGTGGCCAGCAGATGCAGATGAACACATTGAACATAATGCATGCAGTTTTGTGCCAAAATTGCACTAAAAAAAGCATGAAAACCACGTCAAAAACCACCCTGCAGTTTTGGTGCACAAAAAAAGCAGGATGTGATATCACAAGAAGAGTAAAATTAAATACCGCCACTTCAGTTACAGTACAGGTGAGAGCAGCAGAGTGTTTAGTGCGTCTGCAGGGATAGCGTTATTTTTACCGGAATGTCGTGGTATCAACATATGAGGATTAATGTTTTTTTCTTTCTGTTTGATCATTGAAAAAAAAAAAAAAGCAATGTGGGGCTTAGCTACATTTTTTGCTTCCAGTCAGGTACAACTAGACAGCTGGGGGCTGAAATCCTCAGCATGGGGTGATCCAAACATTCTTCCCCCAGATTCAAGTTGTAGCCCACAGCCATCCCAGAAGAAGGCACATTCATAGAAGTGCCATTTTCTGGCACTGTACCCCTACTCTTCCAGCGGTCCTGGTGGCGGTGGAATGTTAGGTATTTTAAGGGGTTAATGCCGGCTCTGTATTGGCAACTGGCACTGAACCCAAAATTCATAGTGTCAGGACAATATTACACCTGGCCACTATGAATATCTAGTAAACTGTATCAAAGTCAACACTGAGAAGAGAAGATTTTAATTGAAATAAAACACAAAACACATCCTGTTTCCCCTCTTTAATAACTAAAAACAAACCCTCTGATGATAAATCCACAGATGAATATTTTTTGCCTCTCTGTGAGCAGACACACATCTGCTCATAGTGATATCGGGCTCAAACTGACACCTGGCAGTAAGAAAGTTCATCTAAGTTCACACCTGAGCCACGTCAGCTGACCATCTACAGTTAGGGCCAGAAATATTTGGACAGTGACACAATTTTCGCGAGTTGGGCTCTGCATGCCACCACATTGGATTTGAAATGAAACCTCTACAACAGAATTCAAGTGCAGATTGTAACGTTTAATTTGAAAGGTTGAACAAAAATATCTGATAGAAAATGTAGGAATTGTTCACATTTCTTTACAAACACTCCACCTTTTAGGAGGTCAAAAGTAATTGGACAAATAAACATAACCCAAACAAAATATTTTTATTTTCAATATTTTGTTGCGAATCCTTTGGAGGCAATCACTGCCTTAAGTCTGGAACCCATGGACATCACCAAACGCTAGGTTTCCTCCTTCTTAATGCTTTGCCAGGCCTTTACAGCCGCAGCCTTCAGGTCTTGCTTGTTTGTGGGTCTTTCCGTCTTAAGTCTGGATTTGAGCAAGTGAAATGCATGCTCAATTGGGTTAAGATCTGGTGATTGACTTGGCCATTGCAGAATGTTCCACTTTTTTGCACTCATGAACTCCTGGGTAGCTTTGGCTGTATGCTTGGGGTCATTGTCCATCTGTACTATGAAGCGCCGTCCAATCAACTTTGCAGCATTTGGCTGAATCTGGGCTGAAAGTATATCCCGGTACACTTCAGAATTCATCCGGGTACTCTTGTCTGCTGTTATGTCATCAATAAACACAAGTGACCTAGTGCCATTGAAAGCCATGCATGCCCATGCCATCACGTTGCCTCCACCATGTTTTACAGAGGATGTGGTGTGCCTTGGATCATGTGCCGTTCCCTTTCTTCTCCAAACTTTTTTCTTCCCATGATTCTGGTACAGGCTGATCTTTGTCTCATCTGTCCATAGAATACTTTTCCAGAACTGAGCTGGCTTCTTGAGGTGTTTTTCAGCAAATTTAACTCTGGCCTGTCTATTTTTGGAATTGATGAATGGTTTGCATCTAGATGTGAACCCTTTGTAATTACTGTCACTACTGTCATGGAGTCTTCTCTTTACTGTTGACTTAGAGACAGATACACCTACTTCACTGAGAGTGTTCTGGACTTCAGTTGATGTTGTGAACGGGTTCTTCTTCACCAAATAAAGTATGCGGCGATCATCCACCACTGCTGTCATCCGTGGACGCCCAGGCCTTTTAGAATTCCCAAGCTCACCAGTCAATTCCTTTTTTCTCAGAATGTACCCAACTGTTGATTTTGCTACTCCAAGCATGTCTGCTATCTCTCTGATGGATTTTTTCTTTTTTTTCAGCCTCAGGATGTTCTGCTTCACCTCAATTGAGAGTTCCTTTGACCACATGTTGTCTGGTCACAGCAACAACTTCCAAATGCAAAACCACACACCTGGAATCCACCCCTGACCTTTTAACTACTTCATTGATTACAGGTTAACGAGGGAGACGCCTTCAGAGTTAATTGCAGCCCTTAGAGTCCATTGTCCAATTACTTTTGGTCCCTTGAAAAAGAGGAGGCTATGCATTACAGAGCTATAATTCCTAAACCCTTTCTCCGATTTGGATGTGGAAACTCTCATATTGCAGCTGGGAATGTGCACTTTCAGCCCATATTATTATATATAATTGTATTTCTGAACATGTTTTTGTAAACAGCTAAAATAACAAAACTTGTGTCACTGTCCAAATATTTCTGGCCCTAACTGTACGTCACACACCACCAGCCCAATCTGGAAGCCGCGACTCACTGAAGTCACTGTTCAAGTAAGAATGGTGACTGCTAAGCATTGTAGGTACCATGCTTACCTGACCTGTCCTCCGGTGACCTCAGGAGTACACCCGGACGCAGCTGGTGGCCTGTTCATTCAGTGACTGCAGGCTGTGGTGACTAAATGCTATGTTCATCAATGCAGCCTCCAATCACCAAGACGTCACAGAGAATCGTGGTGGGTATGAGGGTCAGGGGGTTAATGAAGATGGAGTACCTAAATGTCTTTGTGTTTTTGTATCTAATATAATGTTTTCTCTCTGTGTTGTGTCTTTTTTACTCTTTACTAGCATTGGCCCAACATTAAGAATTTCAGGCTTAATGCCAGCTGGTAGTACAAGGTTGGCATTAACCCCTAGACACCCGGTTTGCCACTGCTACACAGACACTAGAAGAGTCGGGTAAAGCACCCAGAATTGCTCTTCTATAGCATGGGGGTCCAAATAACGATGGGCCCTCACCCAGCTGAGATTACCAGCTCTCAGCTGCCTGGTTTTACCTTGACTAGCAATTAAAAATAGGGTGGTGCCATATGCATTTTTTTGCCAGCCAAGGGAAAAATAGGCAGCTGAGGGTGCAGCTCGCAACTATCCGCTTTCACTAAGATAGACTTAAAAATACTGCATTGCCCTACGAATATTTTATCCCTTATATTTTTTTTTTTACACACTATGATGACAGGTTGGTTGACATGCACTAGTGTGTATGACAACCAAGCACATACATCTTCCAGATTGTGGAAATAAAGTCTGATTGCAACAGCCAATCACAGACACTCTCACAGAGCATGAGCGTCTGTGATTGGCTGTTGCTGGTCAGTGAAGTGAATATGCAGGTAGTTTAATGGACAGGACCAGAAGTAAGTGAGAGGGAGAACCAGAGAGGGGATACAGAAGCAAGCAAGCAGTGGGAGAGAGGTAAGATGATCTGTGTGTCTGTGTGTGTGTAGGATAACATACAAACATACAGGGTGGGCCATTTATATGGATTCACCTAAATAAAGTTGGATCCAAAATGGCCAACTTCAAAATGGCCGCCATGGTCATCACTCATCAGGAAATGTTTTCCCCCTCCCATGTACTAATGTGCCATAAACAGGAAGTTGATATTACCAACTGTTCCCAATTTATTTAGGTGTATTCATATAAATGTCCCACCCTGTAGAACAGAAGCACTAGTGTAAATGCACACACACATGGCCTATGTTAAGCTACACATTGTGTGGACACACATCCAAACAACTAGCAAACAAATTCCAAATTTTTCAACTTTTCAGCAAAACATTCAGGTACGAGAGGGCTTTATGTCCTATCATTACACTGGTCTCACATCCTGCTCTCTGCACAGAGCCAGCTCTCCAGACTTCCAGTATAGTACATGACCTAATGTGACATCATGCCCACGAGACTGAATGAGGAATGTGGAAGTCTCGGAAGACACTGAAAATTTCTGAGAGGGAGGGCGGAGAGCTGCTCACCCAGGTGTGATGTATTGTCCCCTTTGTGAGTGGTGACTAGTAAGCAGTAGCTAATGAATGATTTATATTAATTCTAAACATTATACAAGCGTAACAGGCAGCTCAGCACTATAGTCCAGGAGTACAATGACTGTACAAAAAATCCGGTCAGGATCTAGTAGGGGTATACAACCTTGGTAGCACAAAACAATACACAGCACCGCAGCAGGATCACAACAGTCCACTGTCAATTTATTATGCTACATAAACCGCACTCGAGAACATGAACTTGAGCCTGCTTTACAAGAACATACCGTACGGTACACAGTCAAATTATCTTACACACGGGTACACTCGCACAGGTTTGGGTCCATGGCTACAGCCAGCTCCAGACCTGGCCTCATCTCATGTGTTCCTTTAGCCGGTGCTCAACCTCTCGGACCTGAGCTGACATCATATCCTGTGACCACTGAGAAGTCACATGATATCGGTCCACCGACCACACCCCAGGAGGAGGAGAGGTATGTGGATGGCCATCCCCTCCCACACATCTGGCCATCCCTAAACCCAGCCCTAAGCAAATATACAAGTTTGTGGGACAATAAGGGCCGCTTTACACACACCAACTTCTGTGTCCAACTTCTGAACAGATCTCTGGTTGCAGTGAAATCATGGACACATTGTTACATTTGTACACAGCCACAAAATGGAGCAATGTGTCCATGATTTCACTGCAACCAGAGATCTGTTCAGAAGTTGGACACAGAAGTTGGTGTGTGTAAAGCGGCCCTTAGACCCAGCAAACGGACCTAGATTTAGATCACAGCAGACCTCTATTCCTCACAATATACCTAGTTGGAACATCACACTCCCCAGAGTTGCCCTTTGATTTGGACACTTTAGAGTTCCAGTGCACTTTGTATGGTCCCCTAGCTTTTCCACTAGAGGGGACTTTTCTGCTATTGTATTTATTGATGTCATTAGGGATTGCATGGCTTTGATTCATCAGTGCCTGTGTCCTTAATGGCCCACTCAGTAGACCCATAATATCTCGCTATCTAGCTGCTGTAGATTACCCTTGTCTGGTTCTTCTACTTTGGTACAAGCCTGCACAAAACGGTAAAAATACAGAAAAATAAGAATTAGCGGTCTATTTCAGAGGCCAAAAACTTTTGTTAACGGTATAATTTCATACTTCATGGATAGACGCTGCACTTCACAACTGCTGGATGAAAGATAATGTATCACAATCACAATCTCACTGACCGCAACTGATAAAACGTTTCAGTGCCACAAACACTCCAATGTCATTCACTGATACGCCAGAGTCCAACATCAATGCCAGCCAGTCGGGGTTGATCTGCTGGCACGTGCTGATCCTGAGGGACACTTTGTTGGACAGTAAAGGGCGTCCATCAGGCAGTTTTTTGGCAGGACGTCTGAACTCTTTTGTACATGGATTACCTTTGTTGCAACATCCCAAATGCCTTTGTGCATCAATTTTTGCTGAGCGACTTTTTACTTTTAGACAAGCACTGGGGATATCAAAACTGGAATAATTCATTAAAAAAATGAGAATAATCCAAATTGGATCATTAGGTCATGAATATTTAAAACAAAAATGCAAATAGGAAAGATTAATAAAAATATAATGATTTAAGAAGGGTTGTATTAAGATGATAGCAAAGGAAATTGTTAAGAAGATTGATCATAAGTACAGATGTAATGAAAAGGTTACTTACATTGATATCTTGATAGCTATAGTGTATTTGTCTTTGATACACTGCTGAGTTTGCTAATTTTCCATCTACAAAGAATGGAGAGGTTTGTAAGCATGGGGGTGAGACATCAAACATTGGGGTTGTTTTTCTGCAAAGGGGACAGGATGACTGCACCGTATTGAAGGGAGGATGGATGGGGTCATGTATTGCTAGATTTTGGCCAACAACCTCCTTCACTCAGTGAGAGCATTGAAGATGGGTCGTGGCTGGGTCTTTAAGCACAACAATGGTCCAATACACACAGGCAGGACAACTAAGGAGTAGCTCCGTAAGAAGCATTGCAAGGTCCTGGAGTGGTCCAGTCAGTCTCCACACCTGAACCCGATAAGAAATCTTTGGAAGGAGCTGAAACTCAATGTTGATCAGCCTGAAAGATCTGGAGAAGATCAGTATGGAGGAGTGGGCCAAAATCCCTGCAAGAACAATAGGAATCATCTGACCTATGTCATTGCAAAGAAAGGTTTCTGTACCAAATATTAAGTTCTGTTTTCCTATTGTATCAAATACTTATTTCACGCAGTAAAGTACCAACTAAATATATAAAAACCATACAATGTGATATTCTGGATTTTTTTAGATTCTGTCTCTCACAGTTGAAATGAACCTATGATAAAAAATTGCAGACCCCTCCAATCTTGGTAGGTGGGAACACTTGCAAAATCGGCAGTGTATAAAATACTTATTTTTATCACTGAATGTTCTATATAGCTATGGTGCCTTGGTAAAGTGCTGTATTTATACCCTGTAAACGTTTCCTCATTTTTTTCACATTATACCAACTAACTTAAATGTTCTTTATTGGGATGTTATATGATATAACAACACTAAGTACAAGTTTTTGGGAAGTGTAAAGGAAACAGCTGATCTGACAGCTGTTTAAATCTCCCGCGCCGACACCGAAAAGGTGAGGTCGGCGTGGGAGATTTGAAGCAGCGATCAGCTGTTTCTTCTCTCCTGCACCGATATCACCATATCCGGTGTCGGCGCGGGGGATTTAAACCAGTGTTTCCCAACTCCAATCCTCAAGGCACACCAACAGGTCATGTTTTCAGGATTTCCTTATCATTAGACAGATGATGGAATTATCCCCTGTGCAAGTGATTAAATTATCACCTATGCAATCCTAAGGAAATCCCGAAAACATGACCTGTTGGTGTGCCTTGAGGACTGGAGTTGGGAAACACTGATTTAAACAGCTGTCAGATCAGTTGGATCTTCAAATTTCCCACGCTGACACGGGCGGGACATCAGCTGTGGTCGGGAGGAGGAGATCTCTGCCGCTGATCTCCTCCTCCCGGCCGCCTTCGAGACAGCTGATTGGCTGCCCGGGCACCAAACTTAATCTGATTAACTTTCTTATGTGTCACAAAGACATGGCAGTTGGTGGTATAATTCTTCATATTTTGCTCATCAGACCTCAATATAGATTTTTCCTGATATTTTGTTGCTTGGCCAAAAAAATCTGTTTCGTTTGATTGCAGTGGTAAGTGGTGGCTTTTTTACAGCAATTTTACCATGAAGGACAGTTTCTTTTAGTCTTTTCTTGATAGTTGATGTTAAAATATGTCAGTTATTTGATATCTTTGCCTCCTTTATACCTTTGTAAGGGCTGTTATCTATGTTGTTGTCAATCTGCATTTTCTCAGTCTGGTAACTGATGAACTTATCCTCTGCAGCAGAAATAATTTGTACCTGAGCCACTCCTCAATTTCTTCATGGTGACTGATAATTTTCATGACTTATTGTATCTGAAATTACGGCTAGAGGGGTAAAAAATGTTTGTACCGTGTTAGCCAGTAGATAGAAAAATATTGGCTAGAGGGGTCTGAGTTTCATTATATCTCTTACATTCCTGGGTGTAGGACCTGTGTTACACTCCCTTGTGAAGGTCTCTTTATCGAGTTACCCACTGAGGCTGCCTTCACACTTGCATGCAACGTTTTTGGAGTCGGCAGACAATTCCCCACTTCTGCAGGATTCATCCGGCGAGCTAGCAGCCGGATGGCAGATAATTGCCACCCAGCGCGATCCAGCTCCATGCAGCCCGATAGTCTCCTATGGAGCAAAACTCCGGTCCAGGCTGTCAATCCTGACAGCCCCGGACAGGACGCCGCCTCAGTGTGAAGCCAGCCTTAGTCTTCAGATCCATTTTTGGCTATCATTATTATTATTATTTACTTATATATCGCCATTAGGCTACATGGCGCTTTACATGTGTAAGGGCAGACGAGGACAAGAACTTTGAATGACGACAATCATGTTATACCGATACAGTAGGGCAGAGGACCCTGTCCACAAGTGCCCCCACAGTCTATTGTATACAAGATCTTAGCAGGAGGATAGATTTAAAGCCTTTTTTAGCAACATGCCCGGAACCATAATAGCGTTTGACAATTGTGGCTTGAGGTCAATAGAAGACCTTAACGAGTTAATGTCACACTGGTCCTAAAAATGGGATTGAGGTGTGAGGTGTCATAATGGTAGCCAACACCTCTAGACTTTATTCTATGTACACTAACAGTTTGGAACTACATTGATTTGCTCATGGAACTAGTAGTACAGCCATTTCTTCGAAGCGTCCCTGGAAATTGATAAAGTCAGGCCACGTGTTGCTTGTGCTACCGTCAGAAGCCTGAAAGGCATAAATGGGCTATTATAGCCTTGTGTCCCAGCAAACACATCCAGGATGTCATTGGTTGATAAGGATATGTCAGCAGCAGATGTTGATGACTTACCCAAATGCATTTAGGAAGGCAGAACATGTCCCATGTGAAAGAGGATAGACTTGTGGTCATGTGAAACACTGAAGACATCAATCGTTTAATTACAAATGTGTGACGTGTTTTTATGCTAAGTTATAGCAACCTTTATTGATTCCATATGGCGGCAGTACTGCAAATGGTCACAAGATCTCAATATTACTTTATAGTACTAAGGCTGGCTTCACACCACGGTGTGATCCGGTCTGGGGCTGTCCGGGATGCCCCTGACAGCCCCGGACCAGATAAGCACACAGAACTGGAGGGCCAAATGTGCCCCCCGGTCCTGTGTGCAGCCGCAGCTGCTGATTTTTCAAGATCACGGCTAGCATGGAGCTAGCCACGTTCCTGAAACAACAGCGGCGTGCAGCCACCAGTATCCGGTTCCTGGATTCGCCCGGATTGGGGCAATCCGGCCCCATAGGCTCCCGTGTTAGGGAGAATCGGATTGCCCCGCCGGATCCGGGGGCAAATCCGGGATCCGGCTTTTTAGGGTGATTTCTCACAACAACATTTGTCTGGGGAGAATAATCCGAATTCTCCCGGATTGCACCGCAGAGGTGAAACCGGATGGCAGAGAGCTGCTATCCGGCTCCATCTGGCCCCGTAGGCTACTATGGGGCCAAAAACCGGTCCGGGCTGTCTGGTTTAGACCGGACAGCCCCAGACCGGATCACACCGTGGTGTGAAGCCAGCCTAAGTGAGGGATTATGCCTGCTATCAGCAGGCAGCAGGGACAGTGATGGTTTTGGCAGGGCTAACTGAAGAGCAGGCCTACAGTAGCGTGTAGTAAGGGGATATAGGGAAAGCAGTACTGCAGCCAATAACTGTTCTGCAGAGATGACGGCACAAGCCGCTGAGCTCATTTGTTGGTTCCAGCACTGTCAATGTGACATCAGCAATGCACACAAAAACATACACTGGAATTGACAGCATAGACTTGGGGAGGGTGAGCAAGCTCAATTAGACAGGGGTTTTCCAAAACTGAAAAAAACCCATTTAAGCAATATCATTTCTATATACTTGACATTTCACTTTAGCACAAAATCTTAACTTGTGCAATTTATTTCTGGACAAGATGCCATCTTCTTCCTATGTCCACAAATGCTATGGCAACCCGAGGAGCAGCCGGAGAAATAGCTGATAAAAGCATCTACATGAGCATGCCGCTGAGACAGGAGCCCTGTGTAGGTGGAGAGGTCGGATCACTCACTTAAGAAAACTAGCACACGGAAATAATTTTATCTCGGATTATGTTTTATTCAACTTATTCTATGATATTCCAATTTTTTTTGGTAGCAGCATAGGATAGAGGGGAGATGCTGAGCTTTGGTATGTAGACGTTTCCGTTGTTTTATTCAATAACTTTATGTAAAAAGACAAAAATATTCACGTTCTGCAAAGACTCAGAAAAAGAACCTCAATCCTTTCCATCCATTTTTCTCAACACTTGGCCGATTGACACATTTTCCTATAGAAATTGGTATACTAGTGTTGTACCTACATATTACATTGTAGAAGATTAGCTGCTAGCGGTATTATTGCAGCCAGAGACTTGGGATGCAGAGGTTCAGCTCATACAGGGTTTCTTCAATTTTATACTGTGGGTGCTCAAGAGTAAATGTAAATCTTTTACATCCAGGCACAGAACACAAATTTTCTCCAGCACTAACTAGATATAAGTCTCCATGACTTTACTGGTGTTGTGGCGCCCCACTATGTAGGCGCCACAGAGGGGTACTGCACCCGTAAAAGAGGTGTAGTCACCCCAGCTGCAAGTGGATTTCAGGATGATAGGCGGAACCCTAAACCCACACCCCACAATATGTCACACAGTGGGAGGTAACCGGGAGGGAGTACAAAACCTCCTCTAGGGGAAAGTTAGAGAAGTTGAAGAGTTGGAGTTGGAGAGGCCAGGCAGATGGCCTGAGGGAGCAAGGAGGGTCTCTCGACTGAGGGACCCGGGAACGACAAGGACAGATCCCAGATACAGAGAGCGAGAGGGGGATAGAGGAACTTGAGAGAGTTCGCCCCAGGAGAGAAACCGGGTACCGGAGCCCGCACCTGTGGGAACCTTTAAGGCCCGCAGAAAATCCGATGGACGTGGGTATATCTATATACGGCCCCGACTCTCGAGCGACCAATAGAGGGGACAAGACACAGCCAGGCAAAGCCGCAGTGTTCAGCAGAAGGTTACCCGACGGGAGCAAGAGAGAGAAAAAGAGTGAAAGACAGCAGGAGGTCATATCTACTTTATGGGGTCAGACTTCACACCAACTACTGGGAAACAGGAAGAATTGGAACAGGAAAGGCACACACTGGGGGTTCCGTCCAGCTACCAGAGATCAGCTTGCAGCCCCCAATAGCCACTTGTCATTTAACATCTAACTGCACTGAGGACTGTAATAACGCTGCTAAAGTTGCAGTAAAGTACCCGGGTGAAGTGACTCTGCTGCATCTTCTTTCAATGAACTCATTTTTTCCACAGGATTGCTGCCCCGGAGGTCCCAGTCCTGCCTGCGGAGGAATACACCATCTCGGCCGCATTACCACCGACCTCCGGAGGACTGTGGTCTCACCAGGTATTGCAGGTGGCGTTACGACAATCTATAGACTTGTAAATAATCTCCTGTACATAATTCCCCTTTTGAAGTGTCACCCAGGACATGGGATCAGGCACGTCTGCCATCCCCCACCACACAGTTAACTCTCTGCCGCCTGATACCCGAGTACCCCATGCCCTGGGGCTCAACAGTGTCATGCTAACGACACCCAAAAACAAAGCAGAAGGGCTTCGGTTCATATTACCATGTACCAGGTGTCCCTAATCGGTGTCTTGGAAGCCACATGTTGTTCACGGGTCTAGGATGTGTGGCACGGTGGCTGACTGCCAGCTATGTGCATTATCAGTCAGCTATGAAGTGGTCTTCAGATAGTGACGTCTCTGAGTAACCTTCTGTAACGATTCAGGATCTAGCCACCTTTGCGAGGGTCAACTATGGTTAATTATGCCAAAGGTACCATTCCTTTGTACTAAAAGTCGATACATATGAGCCATTGTTTCATGTAAGACAACCTGGTGTCAACTTTTGTCTGCTAATATGTGGAATGTCTGCTCTTGCAGATTGCATCAGCCCCCTCTGGTGTACTAGACGGTATCATTCAGAGGATAATTATGTAGTCAGCTTGAAGTAGCCACCAATCAAGGAATAGCCATCTCCCACTAATCCTGTGGGATGCAATGAAATGGGAGTTGAGGGATATTACAAAGATCCATGCTGATGGAACTGGAGTGATTTTTACAGGACCTCAGCCTAGAGACCATGGTTCCACCAGGTGGATTACAGGACTGCTCTGCTGGCCAACACTGTGCCCACAAATTTGTTTGAAGAACCCAGGTTGGGAAAATCAGGTCACCTGGCCATTAACCTTGCTGGGCTCTGTCAATTTCTTAAGCCTGCCAATACTTTCTTTCAGTGTGTGCTCACCCAATGAAGGATGCTGCGAGCTGGAGTAGTTGGTCCTGGATGCCTCAAAGTCACTGAGGTTTTGATACCAGGACTACAAGATCTAACAGACGATGGCTGTTTCACGCATGTGTGAAACGGCCATCGTCTGTTAGCTCACAGTGTTGACCACACCTGAGCTCCCTCTACAGTTTTCACTGTGAATTGTACAAAGAAACAATTCTTTTAAAACTTTGCCCTACAGGCTGAAGTTTTATTTAGAATGTGTGCCGCAGGACTCTCTCTGGATATTTCCTTGCCTACGCAGAGCCCGGGTTTTCCAAGCAGAGCACCGTTCTTCATCTTATAGATATATCAATATCCCTGTTTAATGGATAAATAACTCTCATACCCAAATGGGATTGCTGAAAGTGGTGCATCAGTGTAAGTGATTATTTTCTTTCTTATATGACCAAAGTATGGGAGCCCATCTACCAATGACCATGCACCCTCAGTCTCTGCCATGGCCTGAAATGTACTGTGGAAGCAGAGAATTCAGTTTTACATTGTTATTTTAGTTTCTTATTTGAAATGTGGAGATTTAAAAAAACATCATCATTTGCTTTGATATTTTTATAGAGCTCATAGTTCAAAATAAATTACCTATTAATGTAATTCTGTTTACCACTACTCTGTTTAATTGTATAAATGGGCTCCCATGGGGCTTCTAAAATTAAAAGCAGAAAAGCATCCTTTGTACTCTGTGCCCTTCTTGCGTCCTCTACAGGTAGTAGATATTATAGAAACACTGAAAATGCAGAAACAATGTTCCGACAAGGGTGAAGGAAGGGACGTTACCACTGCAGTCAATTAGTGGCCACTTCAGTGGACATCCACTTTAAGGTTAGTAGCTACAGTCATGGAAATACCAAAAATGTGTTTTAAGTTGTACCTAAAATATGCGTAAGAAATGTTGCTTTATGCTAAATAATCACAGGTATTCTATTTTCTACCTAAAATATAGACTATACTAGTTTTTAATGCAAGCTCATTAGCAGAGTTGTCCGTCAGTTTAAAGGGGAACTGCTGGGAGATTAAAAAAAAGTTGTACAGTCCCTGCACTCCTATACTACTAAGTTGCCTCTTACACTTGAATAATGTTTAGAATTAAATATAAGTTGGTTATTTCCTAATTGCTCCTTACCAGTCTCCCCTCCCAGAGGACGATATGTCAGGCCTGAGTGAGCAGCTCTCCCCTTTCCTCTGCAGAAAGCATTAGTGTAATCTGACACATCCACATTCCTCATTCAATCATGTGGGCATGACATCACAACAGGTCCTATGCTAAGCTGTAGTCTGGAGATCTCTTTCTGTACAGAGAGTAGGATTGGAGACCTGTGTCGATATGACCTTATGTGACATCACAACAGGTCCTATGCTAAGCTGGAGTCTGGAGATCTCTTTCTGTACAGAGAGTAGGATTGGAGACTTGTGTCGATATGACATTATGTGACATCACGCCTATGTGATTGAAGGAGAAAGTATTTGTTCACAGACACAAAGATACTTACTTCAGAGGGAGGGGGAGAGCTGCTTATTAAGGCATGATGTATTGTTCCCTCTGGAAGTGGTGACTGGTAAGTAGCAACTAGTGAATAACTGATTTATATTCATTCTAAACATTATACAACTGTAACAGGCAGCTCAGCACTATAGTCTATGAATGCAGGGACCATACACAAACATTTTCTCTCCCCTGAGTTCCCCTTTAACATTGATGATCAATACCAAGGATCGGTCATCATTGTCTGATGGGTGAGGTTGTGTCACTTGACACCTCCAACGATTACTGTTACCGGTGCCATGGCTGGCTGGAACTACTCAGTTGTAGAGTTGCAGAGGAAAGTTCCATTAACTGTTTAGTGGCCACAGCTGGGTACTGCATATTCATGCTCTAATCAAACCAATAAGGGGAAGACATGCAGTATCTGTCCTCAGCTGATGTTCTCTTGATAGAGTAGTTCCAGCCGGTGGTGGCACCGGAAACAGTAATCGGCTGGAGAATCAGGCGTCAAACACCATCAATCAGAGATTGCCTACACTACAAATAGGTCTTCAATGTAAAGTCTCAGATAACCCCTTTATGTGATTATAATTTTATATTTACATTTTAATTAGGGCAACAATAATGGTGCCTTTTTAACAGGTATGTCCCCCAATATATTTGCCCGTTTTAGCTGAAAATGTATGTCCTGTCGTGATCTGTCCTTAACAATCTTGCAGAAATAGCTATTTTGAGGCATTAAAAACAAAACCTGTCCTGTTAAAAATTAATCCATTAGAGAAGGAGCAAAAATCGTTGGTATCTCAGTTTGTGGACATCTCGAGAAGGTCTTGCTACAATATTAGTGTGTTCCCTTCATTCTAAACATTTGTTGAGGTCCCAACCATTGGACTCTTACCATACAGTGAATTGTGGCATATATTAAAGACATAACACCCCTTGTATATTGTAGGAATATCCCTTTAAAGTAACTATAAAGAAAGAAGATGGTGTGCTCAAGTTATACAACTATCTTCTTGTCCAACTCATCCAAAACTGTCGATACCCTTGAATAATGACTTCAGTTTGTTGGCAACACAGAATGAAAGACTTCAAACATAATCTTTCCTTGATATCCTTGACGCTGATGACACCCAGATCTACCTGTCTGGGCCTGACATTACCTCCCTACTATCCAAAATTCCACAATGCCTCTCCGCCATCTCATCCTTTTTCTCTGCTCTCTTCCTCAAGCTGAACATGGACAAAACAGAGTTCATCGTCTTCCCCCAAATTGCTCTCCCCCTCTACCAAACCTATCCATCACTGTCAATGGCTGCTCACTCTCCCCAGTCCCACACGCCAAGTGCCTTGGGGTTATTTTTGACTCCTCCCATCTCCTTTAAGCCCCACATCCATGCCCTCGCCACCTCCTGCCGTCTACAGCTCAAAAACATTTCCCGGATCCACTCTTTCCTTGATCACGACACTGCTAAGACACTTGTTCACGCTCTCATCATCTCTCGCCTTGTCTACTGCAACCTCCTGCTTACTGGTCTCCCTGCAGCTTCCCTTGCACCTCTCCAATCTATCCTAAACTGCGCTGCTCATCTAATCCACCTGTCTCCCCGCTACTCCACTTTCTCCCCCCTCTGCCAAGCCCTTCACTTGCTCCCCATCTCTAAGAGATCCCAATTTAAAACCCTAATCATGATATAAAAAGCCATCCACAAGCTGTCCCCTCCTTACATCTCGGACATGGTCTCCTGATATTTACCCTCACGCAACCTGCGTTCCTCCTAAGAGCTCCTTCTCTACTCCCCCCTTATCTCATCCTCTCACAACCGCATTAAAGCGAACCTGTCAAAAGCTATAATAGCCACCTTCTGCAGCACTAAGGCTGCATTCAGCGAAGGTGGCTATAGGCTTTTGATGCCCTTTATACTATGAAATATGAAGTTAGGTAAATGCTCACACTTCTGAAGACCAAAGACCGGGAGGTGGCTATAGCCTTTTGATGCTCCTGTATGGAGCCACGCATGCGCTGTGCGCGCTGCCGATGACTTCCTGGACACCGGGAACACAGCGCATGTGCAGGAGAATAGAGGCGCGCGTTCATTTTACACAGTCAGGGGAGGAAGCAGCGGGCGAGCACCATGACTGACAAGAGGGAGCGGGTCAGAGGAGCGTGAAACCCCGCCTCCCGGTCTTTGGTCTTCAGAAGTGTGAGCATTTACCTAACTTCATTTTTCATAGTATAAAGGGCATCAAAAGGCTATAGCCACCTTCTCTGAATGCAGCCTTAGTGCTGCAGAAGGTGGCTATTATAGCTTTTGGTGTCCAGGGGGGGTGACAGGTTCACTTTAAAGACTTCTCCTGTGCATCTGCCATACTCCCCCCAACATATCAGACACTCGCCTACCCTTGGTAACTTCAAAAGTAACCTGAAGACCCACCTCTTCCGACAAGCGTACGGCCCACAATGAATCCCGACTGCCGCACCATCACATGATCGACGTTTCACCCCTACTGTTTCCTTGCCTGATCCTCGTAGACTGTGAGTCTTCAAAAACGGAGTCCCCTCCCCTCCTGTATCTGTAAAACTTGACTGTCCAAATTTACTGTATTTGTCAACACTCTACCCTCTTAATATGTAAAGCGCCATGGAATCTAATGGCTCTATATAAATAAATAACATTAATAATAATCTTGTTAGCCATATTGATTGGTGAAATGCTCCTTTGTCATCCCAAGCCTCCAAAACGAATATGCTTTTTCTGTTCTTTTTATAAAAATTTAGACCCCAAGTTTCCCGTCTGTTAATTACAACTTCCTTCAAACAGCTGAAATGCAGCCATCTTTTCTCTTCCCATTAGTCAGTAGTGGGAAAAATTGAAGAACATTAAAGGGAGGTCGTTTTTACCCCCTAACCAATCACTACCTGTCCCTGCACCTTCCTAGTACATCCCTAATCATCCCTGTCTGAGCTAAAACTGTCCTATATTGGTTATGAAAAAAGACTTTGTGACTTACATTTTTGCATTCAAATGAGGCATCCAGACTATGATATGTAGCCTATAAAATATAGACCCTGGCACTCAGTGGGCACAAAGTGTCAACAAAAAAAAATGAGGGGCCCTAGGACACAGCCTTGAGGGACCCCAACAGAGAGGGGATAAAGCGAGGAGGTTGTGTGGGAGTGGGAGACGCTAAATGTGAAGTTGGAAATGTAGGAAGATATCCAGGAGAGGATCTGTAATAGGAGATAGTGGTAGACTGTGTCGAATGCAGAGGACAGGTCTAGAAGGAGGAGGATAGAGAACTGTCTGTTGGGTTTGGCCGTGAGTAAGTCGTTAGTAATTTTGGTCAGGGCAATTTCAGTGAAGTGGTTGGGCGGAAGCCAGGTTGAAGGTTGTCAAAAAGAGAGAGTTGGATGAGAGGTGGGATGAGAGTACAGTGTGGACATGCTTTTCGAGATTATATGACAATGCTAATTGATGACCTGGTAGAAATATGGTATGTAGCCTGACTCGGTGGTCTCAGGGCTCTGTCTACCCCCTCGCTGCTGTTATCACGCCCCGCTGGGCGTGAGAACTCATTCTCCTGCAAACTCCCAATTTGAAATTCCTGCCTCCTCCTTCCATGTATGAAGCGCCAGCCGGGTGCCATTTCTGATCCGGTGATTTGTGAGGGTCCATTGACTGTACAAACCAGCTTCAGAGCATACACAGTGCGCATATCAAAGCTGTCCCACACATCCGATAATCACCCACAATGCACCGGACCAGAAATGATGTCTGGCTGGCACATTAGACATGGAAAAAGGAGGCGAGAATTTCAAATTGGGAATGCGCCGGAGAATTAATTCTCACGTCCAGCGGGGCATGATAACAGCAGCGAGGTGGAGAGACAGAGTTCTGGAGACCACCAAGTCAGGCTACATACCATAGTCTGGGTAACTCATTTGCATGAGAAAATGTAAATCACAAAGTCTTTTTTTCCCAGCCTTTATAGGGTAGTTTTGGGTCAGACAGGGATAGTTAGGAAGGTGCTAGGAAGGTTCAAGGACAGGTAGTGATAGGTTAGGGGTAAAAATGACCTGACAGGTTCCCTTTAAGACTTTAAGAGCAATATTTTAGGAGACTGAAAAACTTAATTGAAAGTTGAAGTTTTACCTTTTATTTATAATTTGAGCTTTGTTGGACATTTCTGTCGAAAACTTCAACATGACAAATTGCCATGGAAGAGTTTTATGGAAGTAGTTTCTAGTCTAGAGACATCTACTCCAAGAAATTGTATCTGTCATTTTTTTGCCTCTTTTATGTGGTTGGGTTGAAAAATTTTAATTGATTTTAAAAGTTGTTAGTTATGGAATTTTCTGATATTTTGCTTAACTACTACCTGGCAGAGTCACAACTTGACATTACTCAGCTAAATATAACATACTATACTCAACTGTATTAGGACTCCATTTACTTTTCTTATAACTGCAGCTCACTGATGGATCTTCTGTTATATCCAGTTGGATCTTCTGACATCCAGTCTTTGGCTTTTTTGGCACTGACTACATAATAATGGGGGGTCTCTTTTGACTTCTGTGGGAGTGGTGAGAGCCTGGTTGTGGCTTGTGACTATCCCTCAGGGCTAAATGTGGCTCTCAACTTATTAAATGATGAGAACCACTGCCCATCACATTCCCAGAGTCTGCTCCTGCAATTTCTGCATCTGCCGCTAAGTGCCACTGTGTTCACTCCTTGTGTGGGGCTGGTGATGGAGTCTGACTTTTGAATGTGTTTGTATGGCAGCTCAGCTGCAATCATTAACTCTGACTTCAGCCAATTAGGAAATATTGCAGTCTATTTGAATCCTCTGTGTGCTCCTACTGGTTGCCAGATATATTCCCTGGTTCACTCGGTATTCCTGCTTTGTATTATTGATTTTGCGGATTGACTTCTGCCTGAATTTGTACTTTTTTCCAGCCCAACAATTTTGTATTTTTCTCACCTCTCAGCTTTGACACTGCTTGGAGACTTTTCTATTCCTTGACTGCAGCCCATCTATTGGCAGCAACCCTCTGGGCCTTACAGTAAAGCCAGATCTCTGTATAGGGATTAGAGGGTGTCTGGGTATGTCGGAATTCTGCCTAAAAGTGTGGTTTGCATTAAATCTGACCAGGATTCCCCTTTTTACCTGAAAATCTGATGGACGTTATACTGCCTTATACCAACATCACCAAGTGAAGTCTAGCAGACATCAGTCACTAAGTGTCTTCAACAGGCATCTTTCATCCCTTGAGTTTTCTTGCACTAAAGTGCAAACATTTGTTAACCCAGTAATGAATCAGCCCACCATCTTTACTAAACAAAGGCGGCCGTCACACTCATCAATATCGTGAGCGATATCGTTAGCGATCACGTGCACGTGCGATCGCTAATGATATCGTTCACATCGCTGGTGAGATGTCACACTGACAGACTCACCAGCGATGTGGAGCAGCGAGATCGCTGGTAACTATGGTACACATCGGGTTACTAGGCGCTGCGCGGTGCTTAGTAACCCGACGCTTACCATAGTTACCATCTCCCAGCATAGGCTCTGCCGCTGGGAGATCGTTCATCGTGGTGTCACACACCACGATGAAGCAGATTGAACAAGCGTTTATCGCTTGATATGAGCTCCGGCTCTCATATCTGCGATGTCACGATCAAGCGATTTTACATTGTAAAATCGCTTGATTGCACGCAGCGATGCACAAACGATATCGCTTAAGCGATCAAAAAGCAGATCGCTTAAACGATATCGTGCATTATATTGAAGCGTGTGACGGCCGCCAAAGATTAATTCAGATGTGCATGAAAATCAGTCCGCTGCATGGACTGGCCACGGAGCTCCTTACTCCAACTCAACAGCTTCATATACAGTATTCCTATGGGGCTACTGAGTTCGGACCTGGAGTCCAATGGCCAGGCTGTGTATTGTGATCCAATTTTTACCATTTTACCGACATCTGAATGTGTCCTTTGGGGCGACATAAAGTCGCTGGCCAAACCTGACTGTCGGATAATGTAACAACAGGACTTACCAAACCCACTAGAAAACATAACATTTCAGGCCAAACCTGACTGTCAGATGATAAGAATAGCAGGACTTACTATACGCACTAGCAAATTATACTCTGCAAGGGAAATCCCTCTTACCTAGACAAGTTATTCCCCGTGTGTCAATTACAACGTCCTTCAAGCAGCTGAGGTTCTGCCTACTTTTCTTCTTCCAATTAGCGACTGGTGAAAAAATAATTGAAGAATGTTAAGACTTCAAGAGTGATATTTTAGGAGACTGAAGAAAAACTTAACAGAACTTTGAAATTTTGCAATTTTATTAATAATTTGAGCTTTGTTGGACATTCCTGTCAAAAACATCAACATGACAAATTGCTATGGAAGAGTTTTTATGGAAGTAGACTCCAGACTAGCGACATCTACTCCGAGATTTTTTTGGCCTCTGGTTATGTTGGGTTGAAAAATTTTAATTGTTTCAATTAATTTTAAAAGGTGTTATTTATGGAATTTATTGATATTTTCCTCAAACATTACCTGGCAGAGTTTCAACTTGACATCCCTCTGCCCAAATATAAAACATTATTCTCAACTCTCATAGGCCTCCTTTCACTTTTCCTTCAACTGCAGTTCACTGCTTGATCCTTTGGTATATCCTATTCTGACCTCCTGTTTTGCCAAGTATTCAAAGGGCTTGGATACAGCTTTAAAGGAGGCGATTATTTTTTATTATAATAATTAAATTATTATAGAAAATAGGAAATGGTGGTTAAAGGATTACAGGAAATAGTGTGATATTGCATACACTTTTGCATAATATCAATAAAACAAAAGTAAAATACTTACATTACACACTACACAGGAAAATTTTTTACCAAGAGTTGCAAAATATACATCACATAGGTACAGTACAGGAAACTCTTCACCAGGAAAGGCACATCATCTGTCTGGAAACATCAGCTGTGAGAAGCAGAACAGTGAAGACAGAGAAATTCCTGAGAATACATTGTGGCACGGGTGTCCCTTATAGCCCAAAGGTCAATATGCTTCCGGCTCAGCAGTAATATTCACTAGCTTATATATCATTTAAAAACAAATGCTTGCATAACCAAATGTTACACAAGCTCTAACATTCTATTTACGAAAAAAATTGTATCTGTCTTCTGAGCGGCCAGCTTGTTAGATGTCAATCTACACCTGACAAATACGTCACTGGCTGAAACATGACAAACATGCATCGTCCCCACTGAATATTGATAACAAAACTACGTGATAATATAAACATGTATCGTTCCCACTAAATATTGCCAGGTGTTGGAGAATTTTACAGACTGGATGATAAACATGTACCTTCTCATTAAATATTGATAGTAAAGCTATCCAGTCAAGGTGCCGGTAAAATTGCAGAAAGTACAAAACTAGTATAAACTAAGCTCTTACGGTCCAATGTCTTAAAGAGTTAGTTGAAGACAGGCTACCAATATGGATTCCTGATAGCCATTAACATCTTAGTACTACACCTCCAGTCCTTGGGTCTTTTGGCACTGACTAGATCATAATTGTGGGCTCTAGTTGGGAGGTCTTCGGGGCGGTTGGGAGTCTGTTTGTTGTTGTTTGTGACTATCTTTCAGAGTTGAATGTGGCTCTAAAAATAATAAGAAATGAGAACTACTGCCTTATACTAACGGCACCCACTGGAGGCTAGCAGACCTCATTTACTTGGTATCTTCCATCTCTTGGGTTTTCCTCACACTAAAGTGCACTCCCCAGTAATGAATCAGCCCACCATCTTTACTAACTAAAGATTCCCTTAGATACCCATGAAAATCAGTCTGTGGCATGAACTGGCCATGGGGTTCTTGACTCCAGCTCAATGGCTTCATATTCGGTATTCCTATGGGTCTACTAAGTTTGGACCCGGAGTCCAATGGCCAGTCTGTGCATTGCAATCCAATTTGCACCAACATTTGAATGAGTCGTTTGGGACAACATAAAATTTCAGTCCAAACCTGACTCTCAGATGATAAGAATAGCATGACTTACTATACGCACTAGCAAATTATACTCTGCAAGGGAAAATCCTCTTACCTAGATAGTTTTTTCCCCGGGTGTCAATTACAACGTCCTTCAAGCAGCTGAAGTTCTGCCATCTTTTCTTCTTCCTATTAGCTACTGGTGAAAAAATAATTGAAGAATGTTAAGACTTCAAGAGCGATATTTTAGGAGACTGAGGAAAAACTTAACGGAACTTTGAATTTTTCACTTTTATTTATAATTTGAGCTTTGTTGGACATTTCTGTCAAAAACATCAACATGACAAATTACCATGGAAGAGTTTTATGGAAGTAGTTTCTAGACTAGCGACATCTACCCCGAGATTCTGTATCTGGGATTTTTTTGCTTCTATTATGTGGTTGGGTTGAAAAATTTTAATTGGTTCAATTAGTTTTAAAAGGTGTTAGTTATAGAATTCTCTGACATATTCCTCAACTACTACCTGGCAGAGGCACAACTTAACATCCCTTTGGCCAAATCTAAAATATTATTGTCAACTCTAATAGACCTCCCTCCACTTTTCTTACAACTGCAGCTCACGGCTTGATCCTCTCCTATTTCCCGTTGGATGTTTCGACCTCTAGTCTTTTGGCACTGAATAGACCTCACACCGTGAGACGTTATATACACTACAGTGCAAAGGTTTTAGGCGGGTGTGGAAAAAATGCTGAAAAGTAAAAATGCTGAAAAAAGTAGAAGTGTTTAGTTGTTCGGAACAATGCTGCAAAAAAAAAAAATGCTGTAAAAAAATAGAAGTGTTTGGTTCAGTGGGGGACCTTCAGCATGGCGGTAGTCAGGGAGCGGGGGGGGGGCGTAGTTTGCTAGCAGATTTAGGTGAGGAGCAGGGAGGGGTGCTGGCAGCTTTAGGTGAGGAGCGGGGGGGGGGGAGTAAAAGGGTGCTAGCAGGTTTAGATGCGGAGCGGGGGGGGTGTTAGCAGGGGCGGTTTGCGAGCGGCTCCTACCTGCACCAAGCCACGCAGGGAGCCGGGGCAGCAGAGGTGAGGAGGGGTGTGAACAGCCAAGGGAACCAGGAAGCTTCACTCAGTTAACCTCCTCTCCTCTGACACAGGGTCCCCTATCCGGTCGGGACCCTGGTGCAGCTGAACCAGCTGCACCACGGTAGGTCCGCCAGTGGTTTGGTTGTCTGAAAGTGAGTACGGGTCATCAATGTCTGATCATTGAGTATGTGATACCCGGCACCCTTGCTGATCAATAGTCCCCACCGTCACTGGTGCCTTGAACTGCTCAGGTGTGGACCTACAAAGCACAGTGCCATCAACTGTATGGTGGCTGAAGCAAGATACTATATATCCTCCCCCTATTTGAATCAATAAGGAGCAGATGTACAATACCTGGCTGTGGCCACTATTCTAACAACAAGGTTTTTTCAGCTCTGTAACTTAGAAGGCAGCGGCACCGAGAGCCACTGGAAGACACAGATGGAAAATGGCTCCTGTGCAAGAATAATAAATGGGCCCTTTTGCTGTCCCATAGCTCATCATATTGCACAATCCCATCTGCTTTTGGGTGGATGTGGGCCCCATAACTCTTGAACCCTGTGTGACTGCACATTGTGACTACCGCTTGCTGCCAATTCTGAGCTGCTGGTAAAGCAGCACCCTTAGAAACTACGAGACACTGTAACCCCTATACAGGGATTTTAAATTACTGAATAGCCCAGGATGTAACTGCCTATTGGTGAACGTCAGATTAAAGCAGGGAGGTCACCAGGCAGGGACAAGGCAAGGAGGTCAGGGAATACTAAATCAGGATCCAAAAGAGTAGCAATATCATCAGGCGGTAGAAGAGTCTAAAATCCAGGCAAAGGTCAGAGTCAATATAGTAGAACACTTAACTAGACAGCAGGGGAGGCCAAGAATATATCTTGCGGTTTGCAAGGTAGGCCCCATAGTATTTCAAGGGCGTGATCCCCTCTCATAGACTTGAGCTCAGAGCCTGATGACCTCACCGGGACCACCCCTACAACCAGGCCAGACTGTGATGCACCACAGGTACCAACCAGCCCAATTCCAATAAAGGAACAAAGTTTGCGCCTACCTGATGCCTCTGCAGGGACCTCTCCCCTATCACTAGCATCAACCACTGAGCTTGCACAGCGATGCCCAGCAACAGTGGCATAAACTAAAAGAGAAGGTCCTGATGAGGATATGCCACCCCCAATCACTGAATCGACTAGCCAAAGGAATCCAGAGGCACCTAGTGGCTGGGGCAGGAATCACAGTTACAGATTCTGATGAAGACATGCTACACAGGTTGCACCAATGATAAGTCTGCCCATGTCGGGAGCAGTTGGTCGGCGGGGATATCAAGTGTCACATCCTAATCAATTAGACATTGATAACCTTGATACAAAGGCTGGGTAATCAATGCTAATGTTGCAAACAACTCCTTTAATGCTTAATTGTCATCCATCAGCAAAGTGAATGAAGAAAAGATTAATCTCAATCACATCAATATTTGATGACCACTCATTGCCTACAAATTGGTATCAATTAATTTAATTTAGATTGTCTAGTGTCCAAACACTTTTTCCACTTGCGCACAGGTTTAATTTTTCCATACCTTGGGTCCTTGCCTTTCTATGCACGCTTTTCCTATCCTAAGTCATAGTACTCAGTAATCTCCCTCTATATCTTAAAGTAACAACTCGATGGCCATGCAGGCAGCCAGGTCAGAGTTGTGGTTTCCTAGAGTTGTGGCTAAGATAACTCCTATAGAGGCTCCACTAGGGACTTTGCAGCAAGGAATAGTAGTCTGTACAGGAACCAGTTGGGCCAGGTGCACTTAATAGGAGATAGCCTTTATTTACCTGTGTTAGATAACTCATGTATGTAACAGCAAAATTGGGGGGGGGGGGGGCACTTTACTGGATTTTCACTAATGGATTTTTGAAGTCTGGTCTCAAGCAAATCAAATGTTTTGGTATATTTGAGGTTAATGTGATTAATCTTGAATTTATTTTATCAGTTCACTTTCTAATTCAAAGAGTGCCTAAAATTATTGTGTAATATATAATTACAACTTATGAGTGCTAGATTATGTGATAGAAGTTGGTCCTACAAACTAGTTGGAGTCATGAAAGATTTTTTTTACCTAATTTTTCACCTACCCCGTCCCATTGTTGCTGCTTCCCATCCAATTTTTGCAAAGTTCCCTTTGTCCAAGTCTTGGTTTCAGTACACAACTACAGGCAACTTAAAGAGAGCCAACCAGCAGGACTTAGGGCTATCAAGTGAAGCCGGTCCCTTACAGGCTCTGGGATGTTGAATGCAATCATACAATTACTTTAATGATTCCATGTTTGATTGCAGAGAAAAGTGTCATAAAACGCCTGGAAAACAGGGCAGCAGATGATTGATGTGTGCTGCACTGTGTCACTATTTCCCTCCTCTGGGGGCACACCTTTCAGTTGTAAGCCAAACCCTCCTCCTTCCTTTCATCTCTACTTTCAGTGTTGTGAGGCACCCTGTGGCTGGAATATAGTGACAGTGTGTAGGAGCCAGAAACTGAAAGTAGAGATCAGAGGGAGAGGTCAGGGTTTGCTTACAGCTGAAAGGCATGTCCATAGGGGAGGAAAAAAAGACAGCCCCAAATAAGGACACAGTGCTGCACACATCAATCATCTGCTGATGTGTTTTCCAAGAGTTTTATGACACTTCTTTGCAATCAAAGGCTGTGGTCACAGTACCATTTTTCACATGCATTTTTGGAGACCTGCGTTTTCAAAAACGCATGTAAAAAACGCACCCATAGGCCCCCATGTTAAAAAACGCATGCCCTAATAGCCAAAAAGCATGTGTGACTGTCCCATGCGTTTTTGGAGCATATCCAAAAACGCATGCGTTTTTATAACATGGGTTCCTATGGGAAACGCATGCAAAAACGCATGTACAGTTAGTACCTTTTAGTGCCATTCAAAAACGCATGCGTTTCCCATAGGAGCTCATGTTAAAAAAAACGCATGCGTTTCCGGAAACGCATGCGTTTTTTTTAACATGGTCTCCTATGGGAAACGCATGCGTTTTTGAATGGCACTAAAAGATACTAACTGTACATGCGTTTTTGCATGCGTTTCCCATAGGAACCCATGTTATAAAAACGCATGCGTTTTCTACAAAAACGCATGCGTTTTTCAAAACGCTCAAAAAAATACTACAAGCACTATTTTTATGTGCAGATTCAAAAACGCAGCCAAAAACGCAGGGAGCCATCAGAGACCTTAAAAAACTCATGCTGACATGAAAAACGCATGTAAAAAAGCATGCGTTTTTAAAAGGCACCAAAAAAACATGTGACCACAGCCAAACATGGAATCATTCAAGTAAAGGTCTGACTGCATATAGTATCCCAGTGCTGTACTGGCTACCCTTTAAAGCCCTAAATCCTGCTGGTTGGTTCCATTTAATTTTGCACCAGTGTTTATGGAACCCAGTAGAGTAGACCTCTGATGCCTTAGGGTGCCTTCACATTTGCGTTCCCCTCCGCAGCGTTCTGCAGAGGGGAGCCGGAATGTGAGCGCAGCACCGCGAGCCCCTATCTTTATAATGGGAGCGCATGGTGCTGCGTATGTCCGTGCGCACCCATTCACTCCCATATGTGATCTGTGCGGACGCCTGCGCACAAATCACCCAGTCTCGTCCGCACCATGAACGCAACATGTGGGAGTGAATGGGTGCGCACGGACATACGCAGCACCATGCGCTCCCATTATAAAGATAGGGGCTTGCGGTGCTGTGCTCACATTGCGGCTCCCCTCCGCAGAACGCTGTGGAGGGGATTGCAAATGTGAAGGTAGCCTTAGGCTGTGGTCACAGTTTTTTTAGTGCCTTTTAAAAACGCATGCTTTTTTACATGCGTTTTTCATGTCAGCATGAGTTTTTTAAGGTCTCTGATGGCTCCCTGCGTTTTTGGCTGCGTTTTTGAATCTGCACCTAAAAATAGTGCTTGTAGTATTTTTTTGAGCGTTTTGAAAAACGCATGCGTTTTTGTAGAAAACGCATGCGTTTTTATAACATGGGTTCCTATGGGAAACGCATGCAAAAACGCATGTACAATTAGTACCGTTTAGTGCCATTCAAAAACGCATGCGTTTCCCATAGGAGCCCATGTTAAAAAAACGCATGCGTTTCCGGAAACGCATGCGTTTTTTTAACATGGGCTCCTATGGGAAACGCATGCGTTTTTGAATGGCACTAATTGTACATGCGTTTTTGCATGCGTTTTCCATAAGGCCCCTTATTAAAAAACGCATGCGTTTTTGGATATGCTCCAAAAACGCATGGGACAGTCACACATGCTTTTTGGCTATTAGGGCATGCGTTTTTTAACATGGGGGCCTATGGGTGCGTTTTTTACATGCGTTTTTGAAAACGCAGGTCTCCAAAAATGCATGTGAAAAATGGTACTGTGACCCCAGCCTAACTTAAATGTTTTGATTCTCCTAATGTGCTGACTTGTCAGAAGTCTACTGAGATCCATCCCTCCGCACAGCATACAAATGCCGGCTGTAATGGTCTGATCATAATAAGTGTGCAAACAAAGATTTGCTGCAGAGCGGATAGAGAGGCAGGCAGTTCTCTTGGCTTTTTGCCTTTCCCAACACATTTTATAGGTTGAACTCCATGAACTTGTTGCCTCTTTTCAATTTTAAAACGTCATTCAATATTAACGTCTTGGCAAATCCAACCCAACTTGAGCCATCTGAACGCTTGATGGAAACAAAAGTGAGATGTTCAAAGTTTTCCAATGTATCGCCAAGATTGAAGAGAGCACAGTGATGAACTTCAGGATTAGTAGTCAACTCCCCCATCCTAGCGATATTCATGAGCGGGAAATCACTCATTGTTATTCCGCCACATAGCTATTTTCGGTCATTTGCGCATCAGTTTAATAAGTCTTCGGATCTGGGAGATCATTAGGTAGATGTAGATGACAAGCTGCATTATTTTAAGTCAAACTCACTCTTGGTATAGTTTTTACATTTGCGTTACTGTATTACAGCCATCAATCTACACGGCAATTTAAACACTAACCTCATTAAAAGCAATAGCTTCCACCTGGTAAATGACAAAATCATGTTGCATTACACTAATAGGAATCATGGGAATCAGCACATAGAGATTACATATTTTAATGGTAGATGAAAATATACTGGGGAGCTTGAGTTATTTAACTTTAAAATAGAAAACCCCCTGAGCTGCTATTCATCAACCGATTCACTACCGATTCAGGTTACCCTTTTAAGTAGACATCACCATCTGACTATCATCAACAAATACTTTCATAATGTTGGTAATGTTGTGTAATTACATTAAAATATTCACGGTTTACCATCTCCTCTGGTTCCTTTTCTCTTCCACATGACTTCTCTTCAGCCCTTGCTATTTTACACTACATGGGGCAGTGCAGCTTTCCGATCTGTAAGGTTTACGGACTGTCCTTGTTGAGTCTTCTTGCCCTCACCCAAGATTGAGTCTGATGCTACTTCATGCTCTTGAACCTCCTGTCAGCTCATCGCTGCATTTCCCATATCCTGGCTGTTTGTTTCCTTCATTTAGGACCTCTACTGATATCCAGAACTTCCATGGTCTGCAAGAACTTTGATTTTCTGTTAAGTTACCGGTGTACATTATCCTGGACTTAGTCAGTGCAAGCTGCACTGCTGGACTTGAGCAGGACAAATTTCGGCCCAAAGAGTACACTGGTAAAATATCTGTTTGCTGCACAGTTTTCTGCTGAGACTGTTCTGGATTTCACTTATTTAAGCCGTTAGCACTCTGCATATAATTTCTGGACTTTCAATTATTGTCAGGGGTTTATCAAGCCCCTCTGCTGCCTGAGCCACAAGTTGAGGAGAGGGGGGGGGTGCGGTCAGAGTTTTACCGCGCTGCCCCCTGCAGCCGCTTGTGAGAAGGGGGGGGTGCTGTCACAGTATAGCACCGCCGCCCCTGCAGCCGCGAGTGTGGAGCGGGGGAGGGCCACCGTTCAGCAGATCTTACCTGCCTCTTGCCGCCGGTGCCATGGCAGGGAGACGCTGTGTGGATATGGCGCCGCCCCCTTCTGCACAGCCGCTACCCCTTCCAGCTTGCCGCCTGAGTGAAAGGGCTCACACTGTCCAATGGACGATGCGGCCCTGGTGCTAGTCACACACTGCATATAGTTTCTGAATTTATCTTCAGTTCATTTCTGCTTCAAAGTCTTGTTTGATTATTTGTCAATACAGACTATTTACCCAAAACCTAGTCTCAGTCTTGTTTCATCCTACGCTAACAGATTCCAGATTATCTAAATAACATGTTATAGAATTGTAAGTCTGAGATTCAGAACAAGACTTAGACACATTACATTATAAAAGGGACTTACATTCCACTCATAAACACTGGTGGGAGCCAGCTAGTCTGAGCTGAGGTCATGGGGTTTAGAAGAAGACCAGAATGGAAACCAGTGAAGACAGCAAATGATAAGTATTTTTTCATTTTGACAAAACCTCCATTGCTGATTTTGAACCAATATAGTAAATGTTTATGTGATTTTCAATAGACCACTTGGTCAGCAAACTAGACAATCAGACATATGAACCACCCCAGAGATTATACTAAGTATGAGTTTTAACTGGAAAAAGCAAGTATAAAACTTGTATGCAAATAACAGACAATGAATTAGCCCTTAATTATTGACTTCTAAAAAAATCTTTATATATGATATGATTCACTAAATTGTACAGGAGGAAATGAGGGGAACCTAAACATTTGCTATTTCGAATGGTGGATCCTGAATAATCTACGTGTGACACGAGTCACTACAGTAATAATTAGTCTCAGAAATGAAGAAACATACTGCAATACTGGAAAGTAAATATAATAATAATAATACTTACTGGAAGTAAATGGAGGTCAAATGATCCGTGGTCAAGTCCAGGAAATGGTGCAGTAACAGTAAGGAGTAGTCAGAGACAAAGTTAAATTCTAGCCGAAGTCAGGAAAACCAGAAGTATAAAACAGAATATCGGGAGCAGGCAAAAGAGTAGTCAGGTCACAGGCAAATAGTCAAAGTCCAGTTAAGGGAATAAAGTCAAGCTGGGTCAGGCATAGAGCACAGAGGGATAGGACCTACACAGGCAAAAGCAAACGTATAATTCACACTGAATGGAGGAGCTAGCATGCTTAAATAGAGGCCTAATTAAGGGAAGTGAAGACAGGTGATTGCAACACAGACCCAGCACAAACTAACAGCTTCCTCAACGATAGTTACAGACTAAGGAAGAGTGGAGATTGTGACAGTAACCCCTCTTCAAGGGGGGGGCAACGGAACCTCAGGTTTCTCAGGAAACCTCTGATGAAAGATCCAGACCAACCGTTCAGCCCTTGAAGAATGAGCCAGAACCCAGGACCATTCATTGGGTCCATAAACCTTCCAATGCACCCAATATTAAAGGGAATTCTGGACCATTCGGTAATCAATGGTCCTTTGTACCTCATATTCCAAGCTCCCCTCAATGGACACCGGAAGAGGCAGGAGTGAGGGAGACAGAGCACAGGAAATAAACTCTGTCAAGAACAACTTGAGGAACACATTAGGAATACTGAAAGACCAGGGAAGATTCAATTGGAAGACAACGGGATTGACCATCTCTAGAATCTCATATGGACCAATGAACCTAGGACCCAACTTCAATGAGGGCATCTTTAATATTCTTCGAGGATAGTCATACCTTATCTCCGACTTTGAAAACGGCCCTTGACGAGTGCCTCCTATCAGCCTTCCATTTCTGCCGATGCTGATCCACCCCAATGTTCCTCTTAACCTCCCTTCCGACATTCCTCAGCTCTTGAAAGGTGACATCTACCCTAGGACACCCAGAACCTATCTTGGAGTATTTACCAAAATGAAGATGAAACCCATAATTACAGAAAACCAGTGAGGTCCCCGTAGACTGATTAACCCGACTGTGGAAGGCAAATTCAGCCAGTGGAAGAAATGAAAACCAGTTCTCCTGCTGATCGGCGACAAAACATCTGAAAATTTGTTCCAGAGACTGATTTGTCCTCTCTGTCTGACTGTTAATCTCAGGAAAAGGATAAATCAATCCCCAATTTTTTTGCATAAGGCCCTCGACAATTTAGAGACAAATTGTACTCCCCTATTGGACACAATACTAAGGGGAATCCCATGCAATCATACCACATGAACAATAAACAGTCTGGAGAGAGATTGGGTAATCCAGATAATGGGTCAAAGTGACCTTGTTTGCTGAAACGATCAACTATCACCCAAAATGCAGTCATCCCCTCAGACGTAGGTAAATCAGAAATTAAATGCATGGACAAATTAGTCCATGATTTTTCCAGAATTGGCAAAGGAGCCAATTCCCCATCCGGCAAGGTTATACTTTGGAGCATGCGCAAATTTCACAAGCTTACACAAAACCTCTCATATCTTTATGCATAATAGATCACCAAAAGAGTTGAGCAACTGCCTTTTGGGTGGCACTGACCCCAGGATTAACACTAAACACAGAATCATGGAATTCTTGCAAAAGATGTAATCTGAGATACATAGGAGCAAAACACTTGCATTCAGGGATATTAGAAGGAGCCAAGGACTGAGCAGTATGGATTTTAGCTTCCAACTCAGAACAATCCATGGGCATAACAATTCCCTGAGGAAGAATGGAGGAAAGAGGTTCCGAGGAGACAATCAAGACTACGAGACAGGGCATCCGCCCTTACGTTCTTTGACCCTGGACTGAACATAATAGAAAAATAAAATCTAGTAAAAAATAAAGACCATCTGGCCTGACTAGGGGTCAACCGCTTGGCAGATCCAATATAGGGTAGATTTTTGTGATCTGTCACCACGGTGACCGGATAAACTGCTCCTTCCAAAAAATGCCTCCATTCTTCAAAAGCCAATTTGACAGCAAGTAACTCTCTGTTACCCACATCATAGTTTCTTTCAGTAGGAGAACATTTTTTTTAGAAAAAGGCACAAAAGGTAGCAAGTTGGTTAAAGTCTTATGACTTTGAGACAATAAAGCCCCCACCCTGACCTCTGAAGCATCTACCTCCACAATGAACGGCCTATGGAGGTCTGGTTGAACAAGCACAGGAGCGGACATAACACATTTCATCAAAGTTTCAAAAGCCCCAACCGCCTCTGGAGACCAAACGTTTAGCTCCAACCCTTTACGAGTGAGATCCGTAAGAGGCTTGATGATCTGAGAAAATCCTCTTAATACATTTCCGGTAATAATTTGCAAACTCCAAAAAGCACTGCAAGGTCTTGAGGTCGCTGGCTTGAACCCAATCAATGATGGCCTGAACCTTCCCAGGATCCATCTTAAACCTGGAGACTGACACAATGAACCCCAAGAATAATTTATCTTGAACACAAGAGGTATATTTTTCAATTTTAGTGAACAAACAATTATGTCTTAAGCTTTGCAGAACAAAATGGACATGTTTATAATTGGAATCCAGGTTAGGTAAGAATATTAGAATATCATAAATAAATCACAATAAATCTCCCAATATAATCAGAAAGAATATCCTTGTGGAGCGATCGGATGGCTTCTCTGCCGCTCCCGATGCAGGTGTCGGACAGGTGAGTATGTAAGTTTATTCTTTTTTAACAACTTTTACTCACTTTTAGGCTACTATACTCGCAACGAGTAGTGAGTACCGCTACCTACTCGTTGCGAGTATAACGAACACGAATATTAAGGTACTCGCTCATCCCTAGTAGCAAGCAGCCTTGCATATTGTAAACTAGGATGGCTCTGCGGAGCTAGGGGTGGGTAGGGATAGGTAAAGAATAGAAATGATAAAAAGTGGGGAGTTGTTAAAGAGGTTTTTTTATGTACTATATATATTCCTCCATTTTGTATCTCCAGAAGCCATTTTATAGTTATCATGTTTATTCTGACAAAAACCTCTGTAATAGTCTGTTGCATGAGGAACAGATAAGGGTGAACGGGAGAAAAGCAAAAGTCAGCATCTTCTCTATGTCCTTGCTGTTAAGATAATGGTCCCAAGGACCATTATACAAATCAGTCTACTCTAGTTAGCTTTAAGTTCCCGGCTTTATCACCACATAACATTGTTATGACATGCAAATCCAATGACCAATCAATGCCGGCTTCCTTCTCCCCGCCTTCGGACAGTTAAGTAAAAGGAAGTGCGCGTTGCAGCTGCTGGTCACTTCCTGTTAAGTATTCCGAAGGTAGGGCGGGAAAAGCTGACACTGATTGTTCCGGGGGGTTGCTTGTCATAACAATGTTATGTGTGCCCTGGGAGCACTAGTTCAGATATTACAGGAACCGCAACGGTACAGGAAGTGAATATAGGCTTTTTTATTTTTAAGGTGGAGCACGTAGGGGAAGAGAAGGGGTTGTCCGAGTAGTGGACAACCCCTTTAAAAGGTATCTTCTTCTTTACCTATAGAGATTTTTACTACATTATGAATATTAAGGCCATTTTCAAACTTTCGAAACTTTATTGAAGAGTGAATGTGCGCCAGCATTAGAGCTCTGTATAAGCTTTTTTATTTTTATTAGGGTGAACATGGGGAGTGAGCATGGGTTTTAGAAAGTAGTGGACAACCCCTTTTAATTTTGCATCATTGACCTGGCACCAAACTTTATTTTTTATACTAGGGGGTGAAAAAGCACAATGGGATTTATCCGAGAAAAAAAGAAAAATAGAATGTCATATGTGCTCACATCGGTGGATGAAATAGGGCATATAGATGACCACTGCTGCCAATCCACAGGCTCTAAGCTTTGACAAGTAGGAGAGCAGGATGATTAGTAGTTATCAGGGGCGTAACTACAATAGGTGCAGGGGTTGTGATCGCATCCAGGCCCTGCAGCCTAGGGGGGCCCCAAAAGTCCCTTTGGCCCATAGAAAAAGACTAATACTATTAAAGATTTGCAATAATTGGGGGCCCCGTTGGAGCTTTCGCATCTGGGCCCCTGAAGTTACGCCACTGGTAGTTATTCTGCACTGCCGGTCAATAATGCTGCTGTGCGTTATTCCAAAAATGTACTTTAATGATTACATGTGTTTCGAAGCTGCCTCACTTCATGTTTATCTGAAGATAAGGCGACAGTTGCTCTCTTTTCTGCTGCCTTGTCTCAAAGGGAGGCAACTTCAAAACATTTCAAAGCTATAAACCACATCTTTTAAATAATGCACAGCCTCATTATTGACCGACAGAGCAGAGTCAAAGGTGCCTTGCTGCACTCTTGTCCCTGCAGTTGCGAGGTATCACCCTCTGGGTTGCCAACCTTCAAGACATTCCAGGACAAATGGCAAAATAAGCCACTTTTTTTGCCTGTTCCTCTCACAGGGTGTTATAGCAGATAAGGAATCTGGAAACAAGATGATAAGGTGGGCTAAGGATATTTCAGGGGAGCTATTCTGACCCTTAGACTGGGATTCCCTGGCTCATCCTGCTCCCAGAGGTACCTCAGATGACGAGGAGGTTTGGGTCACCTCTCTTGCCCTATGCTCCTGAATAGCCCTAGACTGAAAGCCTCTAACTTCAACCTAGCAGCTCCTATAGAAGCAAACAGCAAGCAGCAGTAGCAAGCACAGAAAAGCATATCCTTACTGCACGGATCCAAGCAGAGTCTGAACTCTATCTGTGACACCCGGTGGAGGGAAGTGGAACTACTTCCAGGCTGAGAAAGTGAAGAACTGAATGGTATGACACCTCTACCTGCAGAACAGCACACAGCATAGACTAAAGGAAACAAAACTCAGCTTAATCACAGCAGGAACACTTGACAGTTCCAAAGGCAAAAAAATAATCATCCTTGTCTCCAACTTTATTTTTTAGAATTTTTTTAATTATTATTTAACAGAAATTTTCAAGTTGGATTCATTTTTAGCTGGGGACACGGTGAATATTTTGTGCTAGCGTGTACTTATAACCAGCATAGAAAGGCTGATTGCGCCACTGTTCCGGGCTGCCTCTCACTCCAAGCTGAAATTATTCCATTCATCCAGGCACAGGTGGTGATTTTCGTAAGTTGATTTGGTCATTAAAAATCCTCTAGCTGCTTCAATAGTTTCTCCCCGAGGCCGATATCCACCAGTCACTTCGTCAGTGATTAAAATGCAGCCCATTGCCCTGCTAACCTTATTACAACCCTTTCTCTAATGATCTCATAATGACTGCCAGTCCAAGCCAAGAGACCTGACAGATAATGATGTCAATTATGCAAATGAGCATGATGGCTTCAAGCCCAATAAATTATGTCTATAGCGAGGGGGGGGGGGAGAATGATTTTTATATATTTTTTTTTTTTTTGCTTATTAAATTTATGACATTTTTCGCAGATGACAGAGGTTAATAACAAATAAAAGCTATTCAGTGTTCTCTCTTAACAAACATTAAAAAAAGATGGAGAAGGTGCAATCATCTCGAGAATATCAATTATACACTTATCATATTTTCTTTTAGACAGTTTGCAGTCAGGAATAATTTTTATAAAGATTAGGTTTTTTAGCATTGCAGTGACAGACGGGTTAGATATTAAAATGTAACGACAATTGGATAAATCTTATTCCCAATGGTGAAAGAGGGATAAAATTAGTTTTAGACCCCAAATTCACCAGATGCCTTTTTTCTAGAGAAAAAATTGTTTTTTTATGTTTGCATCCCATCCGTTATGTAACCCCTTTCACAACATATCTACTATATAATCAGCTAAGGTCACATGATATGTGTCACACGCTCCTGGGCTTATGTCGATATTTCGACATGCACTGCGCTGCCCAGGAAGTGCGGCGCCGCCAACATGGGGAACCCTGTCCGCCGGCGGGGCACTCATCTCCCGGCGGCACAGAGCCGAAGTGCCCTGCCTGCTCCTCTCCCTGCCTCGCCGCGATAATCTAGAAGCTGCCGGGAGATGAGCGCGGCGCACATCTCCCGGTGGCACGGAGCCGAAGTGCCCCGCCAGCTCCTCTCCCTGCCTCGCTGCAATGATCTAGAAGCTGCCGGGAGATGAGCACGGCGCACATCTCCCGGTGGCACGGAGCCAAAGTGCCCCGCCAGCTCCTCTCCCAGCCTCGCCGCGATGATCTAGAAACTGCCGGGAGATGAGTGCCGCGCACATCTCCCGGTGGCATGGAGCCGAAGTGCCCCGCCAGCTCCTCTCCCAGCCTCGCCGCGATGATCTAGAAGCTGCCGGGAGATGAGCACGGCTCACATCTCCCGCCGGTACGGAGCCGAAGTGCCCCACCAGCTCCCCTGCCATCCCCGCCACGATGCCCAGAGAAGCGGCGCTCAACTTGCCGCATCTTTGAATACCCTGAGCGCCGCTTCTCGCTTTGGCACCACATTTGAAATACCCTGAGTGCCGCTTCTCTGATTGGTCGCCACATTCAGCGTGCCAACCAATCAGAGAAGTGGCGGTCAGAGTATTCAAAGTATATTCAAAGTATATTCAAAGTATTCAAAGCTGAAGTATTCAGCTTCCAAGCAACTATGTATTGTAAAGGCACACAGAAAACAGAGGAGACACCACATAGTGAACATTGGATGAGAAACACAACACCACATACCAAAATACAGTACATAACTACCAAGAGACAGTGCACAGGTGTAAAAGAAGTCAAATGATGCAACAAATACAATACACAAATGCAGAAGGATGACATAAAACAGGTATGTTGGAATGTGCAAACGGTGTGACACATGTCCACTGCTCCTATTAGCACCACGAAGGATACACAGATGTTAATTTCACCGCACTCCCGATGCAATAGCATCGGGCCTATTTCTAGTGATATATATGTCACATGTCGTGTCTCTGATGCGGGCTTGCGCGCCGAGCCCACAACTTGGGCACATGATGGCTGATTTAACTACCAATGTCTTCTTGAGAATACGACTCCGCTTCAACTATAGCCATCCCCAATGAAGCTTTCTCTCTCACTTACAGGTGTTACTTGAAAAGGCCATAAAAGAAAACTAAAGGGGGCACTCCTGGGTGATACCTGGTGGTCTAGTGGTGGGGGGAGGGTTTGTAGTGCACTGATATGTATGAGTCGTGCACCCTTGCACAACTCCAATAAAAGCCTCTGGCATTTGTCAAACACCGCGTGAGTGTCCGGGCTGCTGGAGAAAGTGGGTCATGTGATTGGGTAATAACAATAATATTTATTCATTTATATAACGCTATTAATTGCTTGGCACTTTACATACATCAGTATGTAACACACTCCCTGACAAAAGTTATGTCGCTTATCCATGTTACGTAAATAAAAGCTTATAATCTGACGTTACATTCATCCATTGGATGTATAAATGACTCTTCTGAAAGCTGAAACCCTCCGAAATGTGGTTTAGGTTAAGAAAATAAATTGTTATCAATGCTGAAATATTGATCATTTATTGAACACAGAATGGTCAGATTCTGGCAAGACAAAAGTTTTGTCGCCCACAGAAAGCAATGTGATATTCAAACAAATAATTAAAATGCAAATCTATGTTGCATAACATTGGTGAATGAAGTTGTGGTGCTATTAGAGTCATTCCATCTTTGACAGTTTTTTCGACCAACAGGAAAATTGTAACAGAGCCACCATCTTTATTTTGTGCTAAATATAAGTAAAACATTGTAAAACAATATGTATATACTAATTATTATCCATTTTTCGTATAAAAATCATACCTATAGTGATAAGTTTCATACAAAATATATGTAAGCCAAGTCCAGCCTCAAAGACAATTTCTGACTGTTCTGTCCCCACATAAGGCGAATGAAGGTATAACTGGCTGTTAGATGCTGTGAGACTTTCCTACCTTCGTATCCAAGAAATTGAAGACTTCACAAGCCTAGAAATGTGTGTGCTCACAGCAATGAGATGAACAGCAAAATGGCTACTGAGAGGAGGGAGGCAGGAAGAGAAGTAGAAGCCACTCCCAGTTTGAATCAACTTAATTGACAGCAAAATAAGTGAGCAGTGACAACACTGTCCAATAGACATCAGCATAACATTTGTAGCTGAATGAATTTTAGTTTCTGAAACAAAGTAAAGGAGAAAGTCTTCCCACAGTGGAGGTATATATGAAGGTAAAATTGTACCTCTGCAGACTGTTAACATTGTAAAATTATGTAGCCTGACGAAGGTTAATATTTTGTGCGACTTCCATGAGCTTGAAAGACTGCATCCATGCGGTTCAACAATAATTCATGCAATTTATTAATGAATTCATCAGGAATAGCAAAGAATGCAGTCTTTCATGCCTCCCAGAGTTCATCTAGATTCTTTGGTTTTGTTTTCCAAGCTTCCTCTTTTATCCAACCCAAAACATGCTCAATGATGCTCATGTCTGGTGACTGGGCTAGCCAGTCATTGAGCACCTTGATCTTTTTTGCCTGGAGGATCTTTGGTGTAGAGATGCATGTATGAGATGGAGCACCATCCTGCTGCAGAATTTGACCCCTTTTATGATTTGGAATGTAAGAGGTAGCTAATACTTCTTGATATTTTAGGCTATTGATATTGCCTTCCAGCTTGCAAATATTTTGCACACCTCCATAGTGAATGTAACCCCAGACCATGATCTCTCCACCACCAAATGTGGATCCATACGGGCTCCAGTAGGTCTCCTGCAGTATTTGCGGCGGCTGTGGTGTAATTCTACTGAAGATTCATCAGAGAAATCCACCTTCTACCACTTTTCCAGCGTTCATCTGTTTATCAGGCTGTGGGACTTTGCAAATGCCACACGGCTTTTTATTTGCCTTTTGTTTAGTGCTGGCTTCTGGGCACTGATTCGACCATGGAGGCCATTTCGAGACAGAATCCTACAAACTGTTATGGTTGACACAGGGACTTGAGGTGACCAGGCCTATTGGAGCTCTGCTGCTGTGGAAGAGGGGCTTGCTTTGTATTTTCCAACCGACAAACGTTCCTCCTGAGCAGTTGTCTTGTGGGGTCTGCCAGACCTGGGCTTGTCAAACACATCTCCCGTCTCTTCAAATCTTTTTTTAATTCTTTGTACTTGACACTAAGACACATTATAGGTGCCAGCCACCTCTGCATTGGATCTGGTCTTCAGCCTCTTGATAATCAAGGCTTTGGTCGCAGGGTAGATTTTTGGCATGTTGTCAGAGCTCAAGTTGCAGTTCAAGTGAAGGTCTGGGGTGCTGGGTTTCTTTTTAGACACACCCACTAATTAACCGATCATTTATGGAGCAAGATGAGGCCAGTTCAGGCACAAAATCGCCACCTGATTATACACTTATCCAACATTCTCACCATTACCACACATTTGGACTTGATTCTCAGTGCCTTAAGACAACCCTGTCTCTGCCTTACTTGTTGGTTCCTGACAAAGTTGTCACTGCATATTTACCGTAGTTCTTTTGTTCCAGGGTGCATTATTGGTGCTGTTCCTTGCGCCGCTGCACCGCCGGGTACTATCGCTGGGTCCGGCGCTGCAGCTCCACCGGCTGCTCCGTCTCCGCCTTGTGCATTGGGCTGCGACATCTTGGGCCCCCTTAGTTAAGGTCCGCCCTCCGTCTTCCGCTTCCGTCCGGATGTCTTACAAAGGCTCCGCTGCGCACCAAGGATTCTCTTCCCTTCCGGATGACGTCAGAGCGGTGAGCGGTTTTTCTTCCCGCGCGTTGCGCGCTCTGCAATGGCGGATTTTGAAATTTTCAATCTCTGTGGCGCAGTTACAATTCAGCTTGTGCGCGCCCAGCAATGGCGGCAGATCCAAAACAGTCACTAATCACGGCACACAATGCCCAGTATCGGGCACGGTAGATCCTGTTCGTGACGCCAGGTTGTGGAGCCCGCTGGGACGGGGTACTCGGTGCCGGACCGAGGTGCTGCTGGGGGATGTCACGGCGGTCCTAGTCCGGACCGTGTCCCGGGCCCGCACAATAAAATGGGGGGTTATTTACAGGGGATTTGTCACTCGTGACGCCACCAACTATATGCGGTCAGTAATGGGGCCGCCGCTGCTGCAGAACCTCCGGGGATGATGGGTTAGCAGCTTGGATGGAATAGTTCCTGTGGGCAGAACTGGGTTCCCCGGGGCAGTGGTAGAGGTAGATAAAGTCTGTGAGGATGTTATTGATGCTGCAGGAGAGTAGGGGTAGCAATAGAGATGATAAGAGTAGAGGCAATGGCAGTCTATGAGGGCAAGTGGGGCTTCAGCATAAGGATGACACACACACTCACGGTTTCTGTAGTTTTCCAAGTCTTTACTTGCAGATGGTATTACACAGTATTGTCCACGGAGTCTGTACCAGGTTGCTCTCACCCTGACCGGGTCCTTGGCTTCCTACTTAAGCGCTGTGCGTGGCCCGACTGCTGCTTATAGCTATGCTGCTGGCCCTGTCTCTGCTCACGGGTACCAATATGCTGGGCAACTTGAGTCCTCTGTGTCACTGACCCCTCCATGCTTCTTTGCTATGGTGTGGAGAAGATGGTGGACCTTCACTATGCCGGTGTTTACTGTCCTGTCTGTCTCAGGCACAGCCTCGGATCCGGTATCCATCTTGAGCGCCTCCCCAGGATCAAGCTTTTGGGGTAACTCTTTATCCCGGGTATGTTCCTCTGTTAATCTGTCTCCTTTCCTCAGACCTCTCAGGACCTCCACTGACACTTGGCTCTGCTCCTGCTCCAGACTAAACTCTCCTCTGAACTAAAACTGAACTAACTGTCACTTCTGCTCTGAGGTAAACAACTTAGCTCCTCCCACTAGTGCAGGTGCCAGCTAAGCTCCTCCCACTTTCTAGTGTAGTGTTGTGTGGGGATTAAACCTGTGTTGTTTCTGTGGCATATTAACCCTTGGGGTGCCACACTTGTCCCTCTAAACATTCCAAGGTTCAAATCTGCATCTTTGGTTTTACTAATCCAAGATGTCTTGCTGCACACTTGGCTCTGCGGTGGCGAGGTGTCATCCTCTGCGTTGCCAAGCTTCAAGATTTTCCAGGACAGCTGGCAAAAATAGGGCTTTATTGCCCTGTTCCAAAGGCCGAAATGGTTCCAAAGAGTGTCCACCTGAGGAAGGCAGAGTTCAGGAAATGACCCTGTTATGAAGGAGCAGTGAAGAAAAGTTCATCTTGAAATCTTTGCTCCCTGCCTTTGATTTTGAGCTCCTGACATAACCGCTTCTGTAGGTGTCTACATTTACAAAAACTCTGACTCATTTTTTTGTTTGGCAAAGCCAAGAATTTTCTGAGAATGTATTAAAAATGTACGACAGCCCCAGAAAGTTAGTGATTGTTGGAAACAATAAGTATGTGATGACATTCTAGAGACTTACTCCAATTTGTGATCCACTGCGCAAACACAACGTTTTTGTCTGTTTTGTCAAAATTAGTTTCTGTAGGATCCGTTGTTTCAACATTGAAGTCTATGGAGAACGGATCTGGTAACTGATTGCTATTCAGCCATACATCTTTCTTTCATTTGTAAAGGTACCTTTACACGCCGCGACGGCAGGCTGGATACATCCCGCTACTTCACGTGCACGAGCACGCTCAAACGGCTACAAACGGTCAACGCACCCTCTTTACACGCCGCCATAAGGTGCGCTACGCTACGCTACATCTATAGCTAGATACATCGCCGGATGTATCTGTAGCTTAGCGTACCACATTTACACAGCGCTACAACAAGCTAATATGGGCGGACCTGGTACAGCAGGGCCAGCACATAGGCGTGCCACAATCTTGGCTTACGAGCTGTCCGTACGATGATAGGACGGCGCAATATCATCCTGATTGGCCAGGCATCGCAGGAGGCTGGTTAATACAGCACGCTCGAGCGATTGTGTAGTGTGACTGGTCAGCTCCTTAAATATGCCTCCCTAGGCAGCGACTACCAATCGTCATGCAGGAGCTTCCACCAATGATCGCTGATGGGGCGCGGTATCCGGAGCCTGGGTCACGCCTTAGCTACATTGCAGCTACAGCCCCGGGTGTCCAGAGTTCCCTTCCGTTGCCTCTTTACACGCCGATACAGCTCGCTACAATCGGCTTTGTAGCCATCAGTTTTCGAGCAGACCTAGGAAACAGATGTATCTGTTGCCGGCTGCAGCGTGACGTCTTCAGACGCCGCTACGACGGGCAATATTGGCGCTACAAGCTACATTTGTAGCCTGTAGCGGGATGTATCCAGCCTGCCGTCGCGGCGTGTAAAGGTACCATAAAGGATCCATTCTTTATTACTGGATCAGTTTCAAACAGAAGATAAATAGCGATCAGTTACCGGATCCATTTTCCATACACTCCAATTTCAAACCAATGGATCCTGCTAAAATCAAGTTTTTCAAAATGGACCAAAAAGTTGGTATTGTAGACTGGATTGTGCAAGACTAAAGGCCCCATTACACGCTACGATATCTTTAATGATATCGTAGAAACGTCACAGGTTTTGTGACGTAGCAACGACGTCGTTACGACGTCGTTGCGTGTGACACGTAGATACAACCAACGATAAGTCGGCAATCATTGATCGCAGGTTTATGAACCGGACCATAAATTAGTTGTTGATCATACGTTCGCTCTGCTGCATCGTTGTGAGGTCGGATCGTTGGTCGGATTGCTGAGACATTGAAGCGTGTAATGGGGCCTTTAATCTAACAGGTGATTACTGGACATGTGGATCCAGCTTTACAAGAAACGGTGAATGGCCTCTGAAGGAAGTAGATTAAAGGCCACGTTACACACACAGATATCTGTGACCAACTTCTGAACAGATCTCTGGTTGCAGTGAAATCATGGACACACTCTTATTTGTACACAGCCACAAAATGGAGCAATGTGTCCATGATTTCACTGCAACCAGAGATCTGTTCAGAAGTTGGTCACAGATATCTGTGTGTGTAACGTGGCCTTAAGGGTACCTTTACACATCGCAACATTGCATGCAATTTCACTTGCAACTTACTGGTTGCAGTGAAATCATGGACACATTGTTACATTTGTACACGGCCACAAAATAGAACAATGTGTCCATGATTTCACTGCAACCAGCAAATTGCAAGTGAAATTGCATGCAATGTTGCAACGTGTAACGGTACCCTAAGTCTGGTCTTTTGGGTTAAAAAAAAATGCCAATTTTTTGTCGGGGCTTGCACCATCATTGGCATGGGTTTATAGGTATCCTGTCACCTCCAAAACGCCACAAAAGCTACCAAAACATGTCCCTGCAGCATCCTATCACTAATCTCACACTCCTTTTGTCTCCTAAAAGCATCCTGTGAAAGTGCATAAAAACATTTTAATACTCACTCAATAGTGATTATAATTATCAGGGGCTATATTCTTTAGCACTTAGGGGGTGTTTGTTATGTGCCCTGTTCATCAGAAGATCATGCCCTAATGGGCGTGATCTTGTATTCATGGTCTATGCAGGGCCTCCCTGCTTTCCACGGATCTGGCTGGGCATGTAATGACACGAATCGTCTCATTTCCGGGATCGGGTGACGTCAGTACACCTATGCCGCTGTGTTCTGCTTTAAGCACCGCATGCGCAATGCGGTGCTTGAAGCCTAAAGAGCGGCGCGGGTGTACTGACGTGTAGCTTAGGTGGCGTTTTGGAGGTGACAGGATCCCTTTAAAGAAAAGGCAGTAACAAAAAAAATATCCGCGATTCTTCCAACATCGTTAGTGCGTTGTCACACACAAGGATATTGTTAACGATCTTAACTTTGGCAACGCGTCAGCTACTTGGTGAAAAATGATTGAACGATTTTAAACAGCGGCAGAAATAGGAGAATTGTGAACGACATCGTTTAAAAAGGTGTCACACTGAATGATGTTGCTGCTTCCCAGAACGTTAATTGGACGACAAACGATAGATTTGATATCCGGATCTCAAATTTTTGATGAATGATCACAAATCCGTGACGTTTCAACGATATCGTTAACAATATCCTAGCGTGTGACGGTACCATAAGAACCAAGATGTTGTTTGAAGCATGTAATGATTGGCATTTATGCTTTTTAATAGGCCTAAATAAAATGGACTTTTAACTTTTTCCTAGAAAATTTAAAGGACGTTGTTGCTAATTTTTTTTTTCCTTTGTTGCCCTTGTCATTAGCTCTGAGCAGAGCTTTCCTCATATCCATGCACCACTCTGGAAACCACCTCTTAAGTCCACGTCACACGTGGCGACATCGCTGCCAATTACATAGGCAACTTAGGGGCGTGGTCTATCGGCGGCGACATCGCCCCTGCGTCGTCTAATGTAAAGGGGCGATGGTGACGCCTTTTACTGGTCGCCTGGTATCAGAGCAGTGCTCTGACACCAGGTGTCCACATCGCCCCATGTAAACGGCCGCCGGCGAGCTGACAGTCGATGGGAGCCTTAGGCCTCTCTGCTCGCCAGCCCATGTAAACGGGGGGTGGCGACGCTGGCGGGCGCCAAAAACGTGCGCACTCCTGCCGTCACGCCGACATCTCCGCGGCCGTCGCCAGGTGTGACGATACCCTTACACTGATTATATACAGTGAGCTAAAACCTTTCTAAGGCCGGCTTCACACCACGGTGAAATCCGATCCGGGAGCTGTCAGGGATGAACCGGACCGGATCAGCACACAGAACCGGATGGCTAATATTCCCTCCAGTCCGGTGTGCAGCCAGACGCAGCTGCCGCTGCTAAAAATTCAGGTTCACGGCTCGCGTGGAGGTAGCCGCGGTCCTGAAATTACATCAGCCTGCAGCCGCAGGTGTCCGGTTCCCGGATCCTCCCGGATCTAGGCAATCCGGCCCCATAGGCTCCCATGTTAGAGAGTGCCGGATTGCCCTGGATCCAGGAGGATCCAGGAGAATCCGGGAGAACAAATTTGGGGAGATTTTTCTCCCGGACTCAAAAACGTAGCAAGCAACGTTTTTGTGTCCGGGAGAAAAATCTGAATTCTCCCGGATTCTCCCGGAGAGTTGGAAACCGGATGTCAGCTCTCTGCCATACGGCCCCATAGCATACTATGGGGACAAATCTGATCAGGTTCACCCCGGACAGCCCTGGATCGGATTTAACTGTGGTGTGAAGCCAGCCGAACTTTTTCAAGTTTTAATAAAGGTATGCTGTTATGCTAAAATAATAGTAATTTGTTGCTGCAGTGTAGGAACCGTTCTGTTGCAGTAAATCTAAGCAATTTAATACATGATCACGTCGTAGTAGATGATTTTTTTTTTAGCTATTAACATCAGCATCCATTTCTCTCCATAAAAATGTGCACAATATAAATACTCATTAAAGAATTAATTAAAACAGATCCGTTTCTAATTGTTTATGTTCTCAGAAACCACAACAGAGAGACCCGGAATTATTCCGCCACAGTCGAGAAAAACATCTGAGTGTGTCTGCGGATGTGCTACGTCTGCCCTTCTTATTTACATCTCTGCTTTAATAGATAATGAGATTGGAGGCAGCAGATAAACACTTTTCATTTGTCTACAAATCTTTGCTGCATATTACCATTCATTATCTTTCCATTCCGGTTCCATGGCAATTAAAATAGTTATCAGCACCCGATTTGGAGAATTGTTTTCATCTTAAACGTTAACTTTTATGATGCTTTTATCCCTTTACATCAATTTTTTTTAAAAGTTGTTTATTTGCATTAGCAAAATTAGATTTGCGACATTGTAGTCTATGTTTTGAGACCATTAAATGGGATTGGGGAGGGGGTATTTATCCTATTTTCCTTAATTTAGGGGTGAGGCCTTATTTTTTTTGAAGGATAGCCAGATTAAGATCGGAACATTTTTCCACTTATACCTGTGCAAGGGAGTTGGGACAACAGAAGACGCACTCAACGAAGGCCCTACAGAGTCTGTGCTGGTGAAGAAGACCAACTAGGAACTAGTGGCAAGATAGATGTTTTCTATAGGGAAGAGCAAAAAATAGTCGCCAGGTCAGGCGACAGCTGTGGCTTAGTTACTAACTATAAAATGTCAAGATGGCAATGGAGGGGAGTAGTTTGAACCAATACCTGGAAGGAAGTAGATGTGTGAGAAGGGAAGTGATCCGATAGCCGCCATTGACAGATAGGCACCCGTTGAGTGATCAGACTTCAGAAAGAATCCGAAGACCAAATACTGGACATCTACTCCTGAAGGAACCCGAAGACCCAACACCCAACATCAACTTCACAAGGAATCAGAAGACCAAATACTGGACATCTACTCCTGAAGGAACCCGAAGACCAAACACCCAACATCAACTTCACAAGGAATCAGAAGACCAAATACTGGACATCTACTCCTGAAGGTACCCAAAGACCAAACACCCACACCAAAAACCAACTTTCCCCCCAACTTATTTTCCCCCCCCATCATCACAATAAGACAAAAGGATCTATCCGAGGAACGAGCCAACACCAAATACTCACAGAAGAGACAATCTGGAACTCCTGAAGGAACCCGAAGACCAAACACCCAACATCAACTTCACAAGGAATCAGAAGACCAAATACTGGACATCTACTCCTGAAGGAACCCGAAGACCAAACACCCAACATCAACTTCACAAGGAATCAGAAGACCAAATACTGGACATCTACTCCTGAAGGAACCCGAAGACCAAACACCCAACATCAACTTCACAAGGAACCAGAAGACCAAATACTGGACATCTACTCCTGAGGAACCAGAAGACCAAACACCCAACATCAACTTCACAAGGAATCAGAAGACCAAATACTGGACATCTACTCTGAAGGAACCCGAAGACCAACACCCAACATCAATTCACAAGGAACAGAAGACCAAATACTGGACATCTACTCCTGAGGCGAAACCAATTCAGAAGAACAAAGCACATCCCTGGAGTATCTACTCCAAACAAGTTCAGAAGGAACCAGAAGACCAAATGCTGAACATTGACACCAGAAGACCCAAAGGCCACATACTGAACAGAAATGTTTCTTGACGTGAAGACCTTCTATAGTGATTTCATTGATGATTTTCCTATAGCTTTTCTATTGACTTTTAGAGAAGTTGCACATACAACAAAATCATTGACCAAGTGGTTCATTGCACACAACTTCAGCATTTTTTGTCAATCCATTAATTTTTTATATTGCAAGAACAATTGTCACATTTGTGGTTTCCTTTCTGGGCAGTATCTCTTAGCAAAACGAGTTTGACTTACGGGAAGCATCCTTTAGCCAGCTGATCAGTTAGGTTCTGATATTTGTAAAAAGTTAATTTGTCTTATGTAAAACAGTCGAAGATATTTTTGAGACAGACTAAAGGCCAGGTTACACATAGCGACATCGCTACCGATGTCGCTACAGCATCACAGGTTTTGTGACGTTGCAGTGACCTTTCTAGCAACGTCACTGCATGTGACATGCTGCAGCGACCAGCGATGAGTTCCTTGATCGCTGCGGAATGGCCAGGACCATTTTTTGGTTATCGGTCTCCCGCTGGGCAGGATACATAGGCTTGTTACTAAGCACAGCACGCTGCTACCCAGGGTGCACATTGGGTTACTTAGCACAGCGTGCTTTGCTTATTAACCCGATGTGCACCCTGGTTAAAAGCATTCTCCCGCTTACCCCACCCTATCACAATACACTAGCGGGACCTCAACATCTTGGAAAAGAATAGTTTATATTTCTTTTCCATGATGTCGAGGTCGTTGCACGGGTCGCTGAGGAGATCTGCCTGTTTGACAGCTCACCACACAGTGATGTTCCAGTGATCCCGGCCAGGTCGTATCGTTGGTGGGATTGCTGGAACATCGCTACATGTAATCTGGCCCTTAATCATTATAGATGATCATTAGCTGATCTGATCTTAATAGCTAACACTCTAGAGGAGAAAAGGACCCCAGTTACCATAGGAGACTACACTCTACAGGAGAGAGAGAGAACTTCTCTGACCTTAAGATTGTAAACTCTAAAGGCGAAAGAATGTGAGAGAGAAGATCCCGATGACCATAAGAGCTTGCATTCTACAGAAGAAAGGGAACCTCACTGACCATAAGAGCTTACACTATACAGGAGAGAGAGGACTCACTGACAATAAGAGCTTACACGCTACAGAAGAAAAATAGAAAGGACTCCACTGGCTGTAAGAGTTACATTCTACAAGAGAGGGAAAGAAAAAGGACTACACTGATCATGAGAGCTTACACTCCATAAGAGAGAGAGAACCCACTGACCTTAAGAGCTTTCACTCTACAGGAGAGAAAGAGAAGACCCCACTGATCATATGATGTTACAATTTACAGGAGAGAGATGACCCTTCTGAGCAATTAAGTTTACATTCAACAGGAGAGAGTGGACCACACTGACCATAAGAACTTACACTCTACAGGAGAGAGGATACTGCTGACCATAAGATTTTACACTCTACAGAAGAGAGAGGACCCTACTGACCATAAGAGCTTCAGTAGAGAGAGAATAACCTACTGACCATAAGAGCTTACACTCCATAGGAGAGAAAGAACCCACTGACCTTAAGAGCTTTCACTCTACAGGAGAGAAAGAGAAGACCCCACTGATCATATGAGATTACAATCTACAGGAGAGAGATGACCCTTCTGACCAATTGAGTTTACATTCTACAGGAGAGAGTGGACCCCACTGACCATAAGAACTTACACTCTACAGGAGAGAGGATCCTGCTGACCATACGATTTTACACTCTACAGGAGAGAGAGAGGACCCTACTGACCATAAAAGCTACAGTACTACAGTAGAGAGAGAATAACCTACTGACCATAAAAGCTTACACTCTACAGGAGAGAGTGAGAAAGAGATAGAGAGAGATAAGAGAACACTGACCATAAGAGCAGAGAGAGAAGGCCCTGCTGACCATAAGAGCTTACACTCTACATGAGAGAGAGGACCCCACTGACTATAAGAGCTTACACTCTACAGGAGAGAGAGGACCCCACTGACTATAAGAGTTATGTATCTATGTACTTGTTCTTACCTGGAGAAATTTAATGCCAGGACAGTTTTACCATATACTGGAACGTGCTACATAAAAGTAATTTAAAAAAACCATTGTAAAATTGCACTATTTGTTTTTTGTTATTTCACCGCACTTGGATTCTGTTTTTCTGTTTTTCAGTACAGTTCAGTTCTCTTGGGAGAAGGGGAGGTAAAAATGGAAAGATAAAATGAGAAATCACCCAGGGTTGAACGGGTTTAAGTCCCAGACAACCCTTTAAAAGAAGGGGTCGGATATATTTTACATGTATATAATTGCGAGTTATTACCAGTAATAATCTAGCCATATGATTGGCGGAGAGGTTGAACTTGATGGATATTGATTTTTTGCAATCAGCTCAGAAACCAGTGGGGCCTGGCTTCATCCATCTACTGTTATTATTATTATTATTATTTATTTATAGAGCACCATTGATTCCATGGTCTGTACATGAGAAAGGTTTACATACAAACAAGTTAAAAAACAATGAACGAACTAACAGTGACAGACTGGTACAGAGGGAGGACCCTGCCCTTGTGGGCTTACATTCTACAGGGCAATGGGGGAGAGACAGTAGGTTGGGTCTGCTCTGGCGGTGGTGGAGCGCCGGGTCCAGTGGTGGTGGAGCACCGGGTCCAGTGGTGGAGAGGTGGCACTGTGGTCATTGCAGGCTGTTCTGAAGAGATGGTTTTCAAGTTCCACCCAAAGGTTCCGAGTGTGGGGGATAGTCGGACGTTTTGGAGTGCAGAATTCCAGAGGAGGAGGATTCTCAGGCGAAGTCTTGCAGGTGGTTAAGTGAGGAATGTACAAGAAGGAGGAAAGGAGGAGATTTTGGAAGGATCCAAATTGTGAGTTGGATGATATCGGGAGATTAGTTCAGAGATATATGCGGGAGACAGATTGTAGATGGCTCTGTAAGTCAATGTTAGTAGTTTGCTTGAAAATTGGAAGCCAGTGGAGGGATTTGCAGAGGGGAGAAGGGGAGGAGCAGCGAAGTCAGGCAGCAAAGTTAAGGACGGATTGGAGAGGTGCAAGAGTGTTAGCAGTGAGGCCACAGAAGAGGAGGTTGCAGTAGTCGAGGCGGGAGATACTGAGGGCATGCACTATATTAGTAGATTGAGGGTTGAGGTAGGGACGGATTCTGGAAATATTTTGTTTACTGTTCAGAGACGTCTGGCCAAGAGTGGTCTTCATGGAAGAATTGAGGCCAAATACCCATAGAACATGGAAATAAGACAATGTGACTCAACCATGCGCAAGAACATAACCGGAGTGTATTGAAGTTGCATCAGGTGTACTGGCCTTTATTATTATTATTATTATTATTATTATTATTATTAATAATAATAATTATTTATTTATTTATTTATAAAGCACCATTGATTCCATGGTGTTGTATGTGAGAAAGGGTTACATACAAACAAGTTAAAAATACAATGAATAAACTATCAGTGACAGACTGGTACAGAGGGGAAAGGATCCTGCCCTTGTGGGCTTACATTCTACGGGGCAATGGGGAAGGAGACAGTAGGTTATGTCATACTGTTGGAGTGCTAATTTCGGTTGTGGTGGAGTGCTAGCTCTGCTGGTGGTGGAGTGCCAGCTCCTGTGGCAGTAGAGTCATAGCAGACTGTAAACTGTTCTAAAGAGATTGTTTTTCTGGTTCCTCTTGAAGGTTCTGAGTGTAGGAGATAGTTGGATGCACTAGGGTAGAGAGCTACAGAGGATGGGGGATGCTGGGGTCAAATCTTGTAGGTGGTTGGATGAGGAACATGCTGGTGTGGAGGAAAGAGGGGGGTCTTTGGAGGATCGAAGATTACAAGTTGGATGATATCATTAGATTAGTTCAGAGATTTATGGGGGAGACATATTATGGGGTGCTTTGTAAGTCAATGCTAGTAGTTTGAATTGAATATGCTGGGGAATTGGGAGCCAGTAGAGGAGAGAAGGGGAGGAATAGCGAGGAGAGAGGTGGATTAGTTGGGTCTGATCAGGAAAATGTAAAAAAAAAATTGGCTGTAACCAAATGAAGTTTGTCCTGGAAGGGCAGGAGAGTGCGACAATAATGAGGACTTTAAGAACAGTGAAGCATGGCGGAAGGTCCTGTAAGTTAATGGCTGCATTTCAATAAATGGAGTTGGGGATTTTGATCAGGATTAATAGAGTCTTTAATGTTGACAAATACAGGCAGATACTTATCCATCATGTATAACCATCAGGGAGGCTTCTGATTGGCTCCAAATTTATCAACATGAAAAAAAGGACACCAAGCATTCAGCCAATGTCATTAAGATCTATCTTCTATGGAAAGAAGCACAAAGAGTTCTGAAGGTTCTTTTAAGTACACTTGTACAAAGGACGGTCACTAAATAGTGATAGGATTTATAGTGGCGTACCAAAGGTTTAGCATTTTTCATGAAAGTGTGATTACGTCGGTCTGGTTGTTGCAATTTTCCTGGTCATGAATTAAAAGTGCATAAAGTTGTTATCATGCAAGACCTTAATCTTAGGCTGGCTTCACATTTGCGTATGTGTCTGCATGCTGATGGCATGCAGACACATACGCAGTGCAAAGCAGGGTCTAAAAGATGTGTCCGCAGCGGAGAATGTCCGCCTGCGGACACATCACTGTGCAGGCTGTCAGCCAATCGGAGTCGTCAGGGGGCGAAGATCAGCACCGGAGATCTCCGCCTCCCGGCCGCCGGTAACCTCCGGGACGTGTCGGCGTGGAGAACAGCTGATCTGACAGCTGTTTGAATCTTCCTGCGCCGACACCAAGAGGAGATGTCGGCGCGGGAAGATTCAAACAGCTGTCAGATCAGCTGTTCCTCCCACCAACATCGCTAGCTGATTACCGGCGGCGAGGAGGAAGAGGACAGCAGTGGCTGAGCTGATCTCCCGGTGGCCGTCGGTGAGCTCCTCTGACATCACCGACGGCCACCGGGAGATTTTTCAATGGGTCCGCAGCGTTCTCCTGCGCTGTCAAGCGCTGAACACTGCGGACCCATTGAAGACAATGCTTTTTTTGTGCGCTTGGGGACGCTTGCTGATTTTCCAAGGTCCCCAAACGCACAAAAAAAAACAACATGCTGCGTCCCGGGTGCAGATGCTGGACACCGGAAGGAGCAGATATCGTCCGCATCCGCACCCGAACGCAGCAAACGCAGGCACCATGCGTTCCTATGTTAAACATAGGAACGCAGTGCGCATGCGTTTGACTGCGTATGGGAACGCAGCAATACGCTGCCTTCCCATACGCAAATGTGAAGCCAGCCTTAACCAAATGTTTTGCAATACAGGTCTGGTCATTTAATTAAGGATAACTGACTGCCAAATGTTTTGCATCTACTATTTATTAATCACAACATACATAGTAATTCAATGCTTACTTAGTATTTTGTCGCATAACCCCTTGCTGTATTTACTGCACCACACCGACGGGGCATTGAAGCCACTCAGGGATTCAAGACATCGCGAGGGAACTTGTTCCATTCCATATGCAAATCTGCAAACAATTCATCTTTGTTGCTTGGGGTACAGGCTCCAACTCGTCACCACAACTCATCCCTAATGGTACCTTTACACGCCGCGACGGCAGGCTGGATACATCCCGCTACTTCACGTGCACGAGCATGCTCAAACGGCTACAAACGGTCAACGCACCCTCTTTACACGCCGCCATAAGGTGCGCTACGCCACGCTACATCTGTAGCTAGCTACATCGCCGGGTGTCTCAAGTAGCCAGCTGTAGCTCATGTACACACCGCTACAACCAGCTACTATGGAGGACCTGGTGCAGCAGGGACAGCACATAGGCGTGCCACAATCTTGGATTACGAGCCGTCCGTACGATGATAGGACATCGCAATATCATCATGATTGGCCAGGCATCGCAGGAGGCTGAGAAATACAGCATGCTCGAGCGATTGTGTAGTGTGACTGGTCAGCTCCTTAAATATGCCGCCCTAGGCAGCGACTACCAATCGTCATGCAGGAGCTTCCTCCAATGATCGGTGATGGGGCGGGGTATCCCGGAGCCTGGGTCACGCCTTAGCTACATTGCAGCTACAGCCCCGGGTGTCCAGAGTTCCCTTCCGTTGCCTCTTTACACGCCGATACAGCTCGCTACCATCGGCTTTGTAGCCATCAGTTTTCGAGCAGACCTAGGAAACAGATGTATCTGTTGCCGGCTGTAGCGTCACGTCTTCAGACGCCGCTACGACGGGCTACATTGGCGCTACAAGCTACATTTGTAGCCTGTAGCGGGATGCATCCAGCCTGCCGTCGCGGCGTGTAAAGGTACCATAAAGGTACCTTTACACGCCGCTACAACAGGATGGATACAACCCGCTACAGGCTACGATTGTAGCTTGCGTCGTCAATATAGTCCGTAGTAGCGGCGTGTGAAGACGGTAGGAGGCAGCCGGCAACAGATACATCTGTTTCCGAGCACTGCTCTGAAACAGGTGGCTACAAAGCCGATTGTAGTGAGCTGTATCGGCGTGTAAAGAAGGAACAGAAGGGTTGTTTCTACACCATGCTATGTAGCTGGGGAGTGACACAGGCTCCGGGTTACCGCGCCCCCTCCAGAGATCATTGGAGGAAGCTCCTGCGTTGCGATTGGTTGTCGCTGCACAGGGCGGCATATTTAAGGAGCTGACCAGTCACACTACACAATTGCTCGAGCGTCATGTATTAATCAGCCTCCTGCGATGCCTGCCCAATCATGATGTTCTTGCTTTGTCCTATCAGCGTATGGACGTCTCGTACTCCACAATTGTGGCACGCCTATGTGTTGTCCCTGCTGCACCAGGTCCGCCCATATTAGCTTGTTGTAGCGGTGTGTAAATGAGGTAAGGTAAGCTACAGATGGCTACTTGAGACACCCGGCGATGTATCTAGCTGTAGATGTAACGTAGCGTAGCGCACCTTGTGGCGGCGTGTAAAGGTGGTGCGTTTCCCGTTTGTAACCGTTTGGCCGTGCTCGTGCACGTGAAGTAGCGGGTTGTATTCATCCTGTTGTAGCGGCGTGTAAAGGTACCTTAAGGTTCTCTATAGGGTTTACATCAGGTGATTTGGTTTGGCCATTTCAACAGAGGTACATTTTTCTTTGCTAACAAATGTTTTACGAAATTGATCATTGTCTTGTTGGAATTTCCAGACCCTGCCTACTTAGGTTTTACCATATGTCATCATGACATTCTCCAGAATATCCTTGTACAAGATATCGTTCCTATTTCCATCAATTCCATGCAGAGGGCCAATGGCAGATGCATTAAAGCAGACCCTCAAACCATGACATTGCCACCATCATGTTTCAGTATAGGTTTTTGGTACCTTAAAGCATTACTGTTACACTTACTGTGGCGAGAGCATGGGTAGTGGACCCACTGGACCACAGATAGTCTGTGGAAACTGACCCTGTGGACAGTAACAGGCAGAAGAATGACTTAAATAAAAGAACAGTCTTAATTTGGTATACACTCACAGAAGCAACCAAGAAGCACCATTGTTTGAGGCATGCTGGTTAGCATGGTAGGCTTGTTGGAGAAGGATGCCAACAGGATAACTTGGCAGGCTTGCTAGAGGCAGGTGCAGACAAACTGAAGTATCAGGCTCACTTGCAGCGGACACTAAGATGTGACAAAGTATTAGCAATAGTCAGAAATAAGGTATGAGACAAGGTCATGGAATGAGACAAGGGCCTGACAACAATAAACAAACTAAGGACCGGAAACGTTGCTCAGGCACTTCCCTTAAGAGGAGGGTGCCTTATATATGCTGAGCCTCTCAGCAATAGGCTGAGAGACACTTCCAGGCCAGTGTGCACTGGCCCTTTAAATGTCAGCAGGACTCTGTGGACGTCACCTAAGGAAAGTCCTTGAAGTTCTCCTCATAGACTGCAGACTCTGGGCAGAAAAGGCCACAGGTGGGGAGACAGGAGGCATAGCAAGATCAGGAACCCCGGACACAAAATATACTGCAAGCTATGAAAAAATGAAAACAGCCAGATCCTCCCGGACAGACACAAAACCGGATGGCAAATAACTGCCATCTGGCCTCATCCGGCACCATAAGGATACAATAGGGGCAAAATCGGATCCGGGGCTGTCCGGTGTGAAACCGGCCTTAGCTGCATATGTCAGCTGATCAGATCACATGTGCTGAGAATAATGGGGGTTTAGTGAGTAAGCCATCAAAGGCATACTTACCATCATACTACATAATGTTAATAAAATCTGACCATGAAAGTGGCTTTGATGACTCACGCATGTCTGATATCACATATCCCACCATGGCTTAGAGTTTCGTAGAGGTTTTTTTCTACATCTTATCACTTTAGCAGAAATCTGTCAGTCTAATGTCACTTCTAGTATTTAAACATAAGGCTGCAAGTTACACATCTCAATGTGACATCCAATATGAGAGTCTGAGACGTGTGATTTATCATAGAAACCACCGGAATCTGGAATCCAAATTAGTCTTGCAAGATATCTTTTATTAGAACTAGATGTCTTGGTATTCTTCTCTTATTCCTCCTGTTATTATGTTTCTATAGAAACTTGTCATTTTCTGATTGATACTGTCTAGAGATCAGGGAATCTGTCGAATTTCATATTCTGCAATTTGCTTGAATTTTCTCCCAAAAAATGTGTGCTATCTAGAGGTATGCATTTTAAATGCAGCCTTCAACAATACTTATTGAGTGCACGCAGCCTTATCGTCGGAGGGGTATGTTTTGGGGGTAATAAATGGGATAATGAGGGTTATCAGTGTGTATTATTTAACGCTTCACTTACTGGATTGCTAATGGGCAGGTATCAGACACCTGACATTACCAATCCAGGGCTTATTGGAAAACTGTCAATACTCAACTGTCATTAACCCCTTCTGTCACCACAATGCCACTGCATCAGGACATCCGGTAGAGCCGGGTAAAGAATGTGCCAAATTTTTAGGCCGCTGTGACCTGCTGTCATTACCGTGGGGAGCAATAACTATGTGCCTCCCCAGGGTAAGAATAACAACCACAGCCATGTGCTTTATCTTGGCTGAGTGTCAAATTGGGGGACCGTTTTATTAAATTATTATTTAATTAAATAAACCAGAGTGTGGACCCCTCATTTGATACTCAGCCAAGATAAAGTGCATAGCTGGGGCTGCAGTCCACAGTTGTCTGCTTTATCTGGGCTGAGAATGAAAAATACCGGGGACCCCTATGCATTTTTTTCCTATTATTTAATTATTCAACACACTTATGATGGCGGTTTGGTTGTCATACACTAATGTGTATGGCAACCAAACACAGACACCGGTACAGATTGTGGGAGCACAATCTGAATGCAACGGCCAATCACAGAGGCTCTCACAGAGAGTGAGCATCTGTGATTGGCCGTTGCTGGTCAGTGCAGTGAATATGCATGAAGCCTAATAAGTGTCCCCAGAAGCAAGCAGCAGGAGACTGGTATCATCATTCTATCTATCTATCTATCTATCTATCTATCTATCTATCTATCTATCTATCTATTATATTATTATTATTAAACAGAAAAATAACTGCACAGCACTCACAGACTAATGTGAACCGGTGCCAGCAGGGCTGCTAGATCAAATAACTAGAAAAAAATACTCTGCAGCACTCGGTTACTACCAATGATGTACATATGCTAATAAGCTATATATATATGAGAAAAAAGTTAAAAACTTAAGTTCAAAAAACTCAAAATCTTATCTTTTTATTCTGAAGTTCTTGGTACACACATTGGCCAATGTCTGTTTGCTCGTCGACTGCGACAAAGTGACTTCAGGTCCGACGAATCCTATCGCTGACACCCAAGTCCTCCTTGTCCACCCTACCCCACTACTAAGTGGGCGGACACCATCTAGACCCTAGATCACCTGTAGGCAACGATGGTGCAAATTGCAGCAAGGAGCCAGCCACTCCATAAGATACAAAACAGAAAAAAAACTGCATAGCACTCACAGACTAATGTGAACCGGTGCCAGCAGGGCTGCTGGATCAAATAACTAGAAAGAAATGCTCTGCAGCACTCGGTTACTACCAATGATGTACATATGCTAATAAGCTATATATATATATGAGAAAAAAGTTAAAAACTTACGTTGCTGCAATTTGCACCCTCGTTGCCTACAGGTGATCTAGGGTCTAGATGGTGTCCACCCACTTAGTAGTGGGGTAGGGTGGACAAGGAGGACTTGGGTGTCAGCGATAGGACTCGTCGGACCTGAAGTCACTTTGTCGCAGTCGACGAGCAAACAGACATTGGCCAATGTGTGTACTAAGAACTTCAGAATAAAAAGATAAGATTTTGAGTTTTTTGAAAAAACTTAAGTTTTTAACTTTTTTCTCATATATATATATAGCTTATTAGCATATGTACATCATTGGTAGTAACCGAGTGCTGCAGATTATTTTTTTCTAGTTTTTTCTAGTTATTATTATTATTATTTATTTATTTATAGAGCACCATTCATTCCATGGTGCTGTACATGAGAAAGGGGTAATTACATACAGACAAGTTCTAAATACAATGAACAAAGGGACTGACTGATACAGAGGGGAGAGAGGGCCCTGCCCTTGCGGGCTTACATTCTACAGGGCAATGGGGAGAGAGAGAGTTGGTTGGGTCTATCTATCTATCTATCTATCTATCTATCTATCTATCTCTAATTCATCTATCGTATCGTATCGTATCTATCTATCTATCTATTCTAACGTTTTGCATCATGGGAAAGACCATAAAATCTGTGATTTCATCTGAAGAAGGTGCAAGTATTATCTCCAAAATGTGTTATAATAAATCACCCACTTTCTTTTAACTAACTTTGGAGACAGATCCCTGCCAGCGTGGCATACACACCATCTTCTATTACTGGTTCATCTTATCTCCTCGTGGTGGCTGAAGCCGCCTACAACTATATTTTTTCATTTTATGCTAAAGATAAAACCCCAATTGCACCATCATCATATCCAGCCTTTTGCTAAACACATGCTCAGTAGGCATACCAGATCTGTTTTTGTGGCGCCCCACTAAGAGTGCGTCACAAAAGGGTACTGCACCCCTGAATGAAGGTGCCATATCCTTTGCTCTGGTAATGAGTAGAAGAATCCTAAAGCTCCATACACCACATGGAACACCTAGTGATAGGGGACCAATCAGACACCCGTTGCTAGGGTAACAGTTCCCGGTGGGAGGAGAGCTAGGTGATATAATGGGTGGGAGAGCAGCAAGGAGTTAGACCAGGAAGTGAGAACAGAACATTGCAGAAGTCAAGTCATGACAGGAGAGGAGCTAAAAGAGCAAAGTTGGAAAAGTAACAGAAGTAGCAGAGTGGAGATAGCTAACAGGGAGGGCACCGAGCACTGGTGGGCCCAGAAGAGAAAGAGGGTGAAGTCAGAACGGGTAATTGAAGACCCGAGCCCAGTCCAGAACCCAGAGTACCGGCTCTGAAGTGGTCCTGTAGGGAGCGGTTCCACCTTGCTGCCGCCTATCACCCCGGAGGCCCAAGCAGCACCGGTGCCATCACCGGAACCCTAAGGGTGGCGTCACGAACAAGAACTTTATTCCCTTTTTCTCATTTTATTCTTCCTCTTTGCATTGACCACCGGGCCCACAGCCTCAGGCACCGAAGCGTGACCTACAGACCGCGCCTGAGACCTGAGACCCCCTGGCCACGGTGAGTCATTTTTTCCGCATCAGCCAGTAAACCTGGATCTGGCACACATTCACTTGCATTACAATAGATAACAGTTCCAGTTGGATGCGTTTTTTTTTACTAACACGAAAAAAGTTAAGTGCAACTATTTTAACTAGTCAAAAAACAGGATCTGATACAACCCTGATTCAAAACCATGCTACCGGAGACCAATACAAATCAATGGGTTAAAACTGGATCCGTTTTGATTGCAAAAAAACGACCTCTGTAAGATTACAGAACACCGGTACTGTGCAAGTAGCCTAAGAGTGGAACCTACAGCATTCAGAAAAACTCTACAACAATCTTGTTCCCAGCACTTATATAACATGGGCTCTGTGAATGAATGCAACAACACTAAAAGACAACAATAAGGAATCATCAAGGAAGCTTAAAAATAGGATGAGCGAGAGAAGAACATGTAATTGCTTAATTAGAAACCTAGATGATAGATTAGCAGGAGGAAATTGTATTTTTAATCATGCAATTTCTAGTACGGCAGTATAATACCTGGGTTAATTATATTACATGTTTGCCATGCTATAATAAACAAGATGGAATTTGGTGAAAAATTGCAATTGTAACACTCCAAAACCTTCAAAAGAAATGGTGCTAAATCCCTCAATGTCCTTTAGGGGTTAATGATGTACCGTAACTTCCACAATTGATTTTTTTTTCCCCTATAGGGTTTCTTATATAAAATGACTGAGCATAAAATTGGAATCAAAGGGTTTTTCAAAATCTTTCGGACCAATGTTATTCAATGAGGCGCTGCAGATGTGTGCGTTCTTTCCAGCTGTTTTCGGCTGCTGTGGTCGGCGGTGCCACTCTGTAGAGACTCACCTATCTAATTCTATGGGTGCAAAAAAAAAATTGAATGCCACACGGACCATAGTAGTGTCCCCCATTTTTCATGGACGTAGAGCAATATAAATGGTTGTAGCAAAAATGCTGCTGGGAAAAAAACACAGATTGCAGAAAGGGAGAAAAAAATTGCACAATTGCAAAGCACTTGAATGACGTATGGAATGACATACGCACAACGATCATCCAACTTTTCTTGATGAAAATTGGCCGATTTTTTTATACACCACTTTCAGGATCCAGTTTTTTGCCCATTCACTTTGATGGTGTCAGGAAGCTTCAGGTTGCTACCTGACACAATTAAAGTCACGGAATGTGTACATTCCACTGGTTCCTGGTAGGAGTATATATCTCGGTGCCGGTGGCGGACCTTGAGCCTGGCGGGCCCCGGAGCGGCATTTAGACTGAGGAGCGGGGGGGAGGAAGGGGTGCTGGCTGCTATCATAGGTGAGGAGCAGGAAGGGGGGTGCGGGCTGCTTTCCTGGGTGAGGAGCGGGGAGGGATGATGCGAGCTGCTGTCCTAGATGAGGAGAGGGGGGGGTTCTGGTTGCTGCTACCTGCGTCTGACGAGCCGCACACTGCAAGCCAGGGATCCGGCGCAGCAGATCAAAGGAGAGGAGGGGCGGGATCAGCCGCGGGCAGCAGGAGGCTTCCCTCACTTCACTTCCTCTCCTCTGACACACAGGTGCTTTAAGGGCCCCCTAGCCGGTCAGGGCCCTGGTGCAGCTGAACCAGCTGCACCACGGTAGGTCTGCCCCTGCTCGGTGCAGTCTCCACCAAGTCCACAATATCACATAAATATGAAAATTATGCTGCCACCACCAATCACTTAGAGGTCGGATTGGACACCTGTTTGGCAACGTAAAACTTTGCACAGAGTTTGTGAGGTTTCGATCATAGAGCAAGAAGATCGGCGCTATAACATTTTATAGATTTAATCCAAATGATTTGACAGTGCTTACAAAAGATTCAAAAATATTACAAAAGAGACAATATACAGTATGTGAAGACAGTTATAAAATTATGTAAATGAAACAGATTAAAATATGAAACTTTCAAAATCTGTGCCACGGGTATGGCTTCCAGATTAGGGAGGGAGAGACTCCATTGTAGAATTTCCAGCAACGTTTCCCGTGCGCTAGGTAAAAATCATGTGTTCAAACTCTAACGCGTTTTGCATTGCTTTTGCTATGCGTTTTCAATGCGTTTGCCCATACAAGTCTATGGGTGCGTTAATGCATGCGTTTGACCATGTTTGTATGCATTAATGCAGCTGCATATTGCATCCAAACAGAGCAAATACAGAGCATATTTTAGTGTTTTTTCCTAAAAATCACTCACCATCTCCTTTGCATGACATCTGACAGCATTCGTAGGAGGATTGCTATGACAGACACAGATCATCAACTGACCCCTTCTGTCAAGACAGTCCATGGATTCCCAACGATCACGTCACAGGCAGCGGGTAATGAAACGCCCTTCTGCCATGTTAAATCCCACTTTCAGAGATTGACAGTGGGATTTATCAGGTTTACAGCTATGGGGGAATCTCTTATCCCCCTCCAGCTATTAGAGGCACAAGATGACTGATCCTATCAGCCATCATACATGGAGAAAGATTCAGGCTCAGCATGTAAGCCCACATCAAAGGCAGGGACCTGACACATGATGTACATATACTTCATATGTTATGAAGGGGTTCAAGCTATATTAAAGTATTGCAGTATATTTTATAATCAATCAGAAAATTGCAGGTTCAAGGAACTAAAAAAAATATAAAAATAAACATTTTCCAAAAGAAAACAAAAAATATATAACATATTTACTATTGCTGCTTCCTTAAAGTGTAAATGTAATTTCATTGAAAAAAAATAGCCCCAATACTGCGCTGGTTATGAAGGAAGGGTCATATTGCAGCTAAGATAATGCTTTTTTTGTGCCATATGACTTAGTTTCTCATATATTTCTGTGCTCTTTTAAAAACTGCATTTTATGGCTGTGTGGACATGGCCGACAGCTGATAGGGAGCAGTGTGATGTGACAACAGAGAAAGGACAAGATCAGAGATTGTGAGCTGTGTGGGGAGCCAGCAATAAAGGGTTAACAGAGATCATGACTGAGCAGAAAAGGAGCCAGAAAACAGATCAGAAGCTTGTGCCAAGGACAGAGGAGTTGGCACTGATCCTGACATTCTGACATTGCTCAGTAACTGTACTGTAGCCTGAGCTAATATTATACATTGTTTTCTCACCAGCTGCAGTCAGTAGCTTGCACAGAAAGCCCCATCCCCTCCCTTATATGGATACATGCCACATATTCACTGAAGACAGATCTGACTGATAATGAACATCTCAAAAGGGAAGAATCTGGGCACTAGAGGGCTGGATTTAATTTTAGGCTGGTCTCAGCTCCCTGCAGTTAGGTGTTGCACAAGTCTGAGAAGAGCTTTAGTCAAATATTTAGAAGAAAAGACGGCACTCACCATTGATAGAAGGTTTCTTTAATCCATTTCATTCTTAGAAAGTGTGGGTTACATACGTTTAAGTGGTGGGGAGGACGACCGGCGCACGTTTCGCCTAGTTAGGCTTCCACGGGAGCACCTCCTCCAGCCCCCGATCACCGCCCCCTCACTGACACTGAACACTGACTCGAGTATAAGCCGAGGGGAGCACTTTTCAGCACAAAAACTCGGTTTGTACTCGAGTATATACAGTACATAAAATCATATGATAAAAAAAACTATTATATTCAAACTAAAATTAATAGAAATAAGAATCAGAAAAGAGAGAACAAAAATTATTTAATAATAATAACAATTATATATATATATATTTATATATATACTAGCTGTGAGCCCGATGCAAATGCATCGGGATTCTAGAACGTGCATTAATTTGATTATAGTAGTTATAGCTACTTTTTGGGGGAGTCCAATACTTTTTTTGGGGGGTCCAATACTTTTTGGGGGGGTCCAATACTTATTGGGGCGCGTTCAATGCTTTTTGGGGCGCGTTCAATACTTATTGGGGCGCGTTCAATGCTTTTTGGGGCGCGTTCAATGCTTTTTGGGGCGTGTTCAATACTTTTTGGGGGGCGTTCAATACTTATTGGGGTGTGTTCAATACTTTTTGGGGCGCGTTCAATACTTTTTGGGGCGCGTTCAATGCTTTTTGGGGCGTGTTCAATACTTTTTGGGGGGCGTTCAATACTTATTGGGGTGTGTTCAATACTTTTTGGGGCGCGTTCAATACTTTTTGTGGCGCGTTCAATACTTATTGGGGTGCGTTCAATACTTTTTGGGGCGCGTTCAATACTTATTGGGGTGTGTTCAATACTTATTGGGACGCGTTCAATACTTTTTGTGGCGCGTTCAATACTTTTTGGGGCGCGTTCAATACTTATTGGGGTGCGTTCAATACTTTTTGGGGCGCGTTCAATACTTATTGGGGTGTGTTCAATACTTATTGGGACGCGTTCAATACTTTTTGGGGCGCGTTCAATACTTATTGTGACGCGTTCAATACTTATTGGGGTGTGTTCAATACTTTTTGGGGGTGTTCAATACTTATTGGGGTGCGTTCAATACTTTTTGGGTGCGTTCAATACTTATTGGGGTGTGTTCAATACTTATTGGGACGCGTTCAATACTTTTTGGGGCGCGTTCAATACTTTTTGGGGCGCGTTCAATACTTATTGGGGTGCGTTCAATACTTTTTGGGGCGCGTTCAATAATTATTGGGGTGTGTTCAATACTTATTGGGACGCGTTCAATACTTTTTGGGGCGCGTTCAATACTTATTGTGACGCGTTCAATACTTATTGGGGTGTGTTCAATACTTTTTGGGGGGTGTTCAATACTTATTGGGGCTGAGTGCTGGCCGAAAATAGAACCAGAGGCTCGGCCACAAAGTTAGCGATTTACCGCTCAGGCAGCGACTCGCAATGGCCGCGACCATTGCGAGTCGCTGCCTGAGCGGTAAATCGCTAACTTTGTAGCCGAGCCTCTGGTTCTATTTTCGGCCAGTGACTCGCAATGGCCGCTTCGCGGCCATTGCTCGCGCGTGGTGACGTCACAGTGTGACATAGCCACGGCGTTTTCGGGGGCCGACACGAAAATGCCTACGGCAATTATAGAGTAGATTTTTTTGTTGTTTTTTATTATTATGTTTTATTTTATTGTGTATTATTTATATTATTGATTTATTTATTTTTTTAGTATTTTTATTATTATTAAAGTTAAAAAACCGCACTTGCTGCACCTGCCGCAAGTCCCCCTATACTTTCTATGGGGATTACCGCAACCGCGCCGCAACCGTTACACTTGCAGCGCGGTTGCGGTAATCCCCATAGAAAGTATAGGGGTACTTGCGGCAGGTGCGGCGGCTGAGGTAGCAACTCGCAATGGACTCGCGGCCATTGCTCGCGCTACCTCAGCGGTAAATCGCTAAGTTTGTGGCCGAGCCTCTGGTTCTATTTTCGGCCAGCGACTCGCTGAGTAAAACAGCTGAGTGTGAGTGCTGAAGATCCGATACATTCATGAGCCTAATGAGCGGCTGAACCTGTGGGGATGAGTGCTTTGCTGGGCTAAACCTGAATGGTGCACAGGGGGTTAATCACATCTCAGGTCTGTGTGTGAGTGAAGATGTGCTGATTGACTCACTGGCTTGCAGCTGGGAGTGAGTAGGCTGGATAGGAACCTGCCAGGTGTCTGAGTGAGGAGAGGACGATTCAGAAGTTCAGAGCACTGCCATGTGAAGAGGTGCTGGAAGTGATCCGTCCTCAGTGGGTAAGTGATGGGAGCCTACCAGCTGATGTGTGCATGGCAGCCAGTGTCCAAGGGCCAGGCGGTCACAGCTGACTTTGGAACATTGAGGGGGGGGGGGGGGCTGTGCGGCCATTGAGGGGGGAGGGGGGGTCTGTGCGGCCATTGAGGGGGGGGGGTCTGTGCGGCCATTGAGGGGGGGGGGTCTGTGCGGCCATTGAGGGGGGAGGGGGTGGTCTGTGTGGCCATTGAGGGGGGTGGTCTGTGCGGCCATTGAGGGGGGTGGTCTGTGCGGCCATTGAGGGGGGTGGTCTGTGCGGCCATTGAGGGGGGTGGTCTGTGCGGCCATTGAGGGGGGGGGGTCTGTGCGGCCATTGAGGGGGGTGGTCTGTGCGGCCATTGAGGGGGGAGGGGGTGGTCTGTGCGGCCATTGGAGGGGGTGGTCTGTGCGGCCATTGAGGGGGGTGGTCTGTGCGGCCATTGAGGGGGGTGGTCGTCTGTGCGGCCATTGAGGGGGGTGGTCTGTGCGGCCATTGAGGGGGGGGGGTCTGTGCGGCCATTGAGGGGGGTGGTCTGTGCGGCCATTGAGGGGGGAGGGGGTGGTCTGTGCGGCCATTGAGGGGGGTGGTCTGTGCGGCCATTGAGGGGGGTGGTCTGTGCGGCCATTGAGGGGGGTGGTCGTCTGTGCGGCCATTGAGGGGGGTGGTCTGTGCGGGTAGGATGATGATGATGATGATGATGATGATGATGATGATGATGATGATGATGAATTTCTGTGATAGCGACTCGCAATGGCCTCGCGGCCATTGCTCGCACTACACAGCCACTCGCATGGATCCCCATTCAAAGTATAAGGGGACTTGCGGCGGCTGACGTAGCGACTCGCAATGGCCTCGCGGCCATTGCTCGCGCTACCTCAGCGGTAAATCGCTAACTGTGTAGCCGGGCCTCTGGTTCTATTTTCGGCCAGCGACTCGCAATGGCCGCTTCGCGGCCATTGCTCGCGCGTGGTGACGTCACATAGTGACAAAGCCACGGCGATTCCGGGGTCCGACACGAAAATGCCTACGGCAATTATAGAGTAGATATATATATATATATATAATATTTATTCATTTATATAGCGTTATTAATTCCATAGCACTTTCCATACATCAGTAATGCTGTCCCTATTGAGGCTCACAATCTAAACATCCTATCAGTATGTCTTTACAATGTGGGAGGAAACCGAAGTGCAAACACGGGGAGAACATACAAACTCCTTGCAGATGTTGTCCTTGGTGTCCTTGGTGGTAATTGAAGCCAGGACCTGGGGACCTCAGTGATGCAAAGGCTGCAGTGCTAACCACTTGAGCCACCGTGCCCATGTATATATGGATAATATATAAATAATATAATAGTGCAATAAATAAATATATATATTTCTTTCATTGAAGAACCAAATGAGCATCACTCACCCAGGTTTGTCTTCATCTGTTTTTTTCACGGTCTTTACATTGATCCATGAAACATCCTATGGGGGATCGGGAGTGAGGGAGACGGCGGACGACAGCTGGCCATTTTGTGGCAACTGCCGCTTCTACGGGTCCGCCGTCTCCCTCACTCCCCCTCACCCAAACCTGGGTGAGTGCCGCTCATTTGCTTCTTGAATGAAAGAATTGTTTATTGTGGATTGCACAAGGAAGCGAGCAACACCTATAGGACTGTACCTGCAACACAGTCACACAAAGCTTTGCCTAGCACACTCCAGTAGTGCCCAGCAACAAGTTCAGTTATAAATATATATATATATATTTTCGGAATTATATATATATATATATATATATATATATAATGTGTAATATTTTGTACATATATACAAAATGTCCTTGTACGTCACGTCATATAATAGACAAATCAAGACTAGGGAACATACTTCTAGTCATTGTGGATCTATTATGGAATAAGATGTAATATTAATTTTAATAGACTATAATAATGGAATTTAAAAAATATTTATATTCTATTCTTGACTTGACAGTAGGGATGGGCGAATCTACTCGCTAGGACTCGTTACTCGGCGAGTAGTAAGGGACTCGCAGGACTCGGTACTCTGCGAGTTTCCCAGTGATTACTCGCACGAGTCCAATGCAAATCAATATCAATCCTAGTTTTGTCAGAAACGCTGACAAAACTAAGATTGTCATTGTTTGCATTAGACTCGGCTACTGTGCCAGTGATAGCAGGGAAACTCGCAAATAACTGCTGTTACATTGCGAGCCGAGTCCAGCTGTCTTCTCTGTGCAGCTCCAGGGTCCTAGAGCCCGCCTGCTCACAGACATTATGTAGCAGTGCTGAGATTGTTCTCAGTCTGCTCATTCCCTGTGTACAGACATGAATGTCTGTGCACAGAGATGATGTAGCAGTGCTGAGATTGTTCTAAGTCTGCTTATTCCCTGTGTACAGACATGAATGTCTCTGCACAGAGATGATGTAGCAGAGCTGAGATTGTTCTCAGTCTGCTTATTCCCTGTGCATAGACATCTATATTTATGCACAGGGGATGTAGCAGAGAGGACATCGCGTTTTGGACTGCGTCGGACGGAAGAGGATTTTTTTAATTAAAGATGGAGTCCCTAATGGCTTTTTTTTTTATTTCTAATAAAAAATTTTCCTTGTGTTGTGTTTTTTTTAAAACAATTTAATAGAAATTCATGGCGGTCATGTCTAATATTGGCGTGACCGCCATAAATTTCGGGCTTAGGGCCAGCTGATAATACAAAGCTGGCCCTAACCTCTTTATTACCCAGCGTGCCACCGCTACCAGGGCCGCTGGAAGAGCGGGGTTCAGCGCCAGAGGATGGCGCTTCAATGAACGCGCCATCTTCTGGGGCGGCTGCGGGCTGCAATTTGCAGCGGGGGGTGCCCAGAAAGCTTGGGCATCCCTGCGCTGCGGATTCCAGCCCCCAGCTGCTTAGCTGTACCTGGCTAGACATAGAAATTGCACGGAGCCCCACGCATTTTTTTTTTATTAGTTCATGAATTTCAGAGTCAGAGTCTCAGAGTCAGAATCTCAGAATTTCATGAAATAATTAAAAAAAAATGCGTGGGGCTCCGCGCAATTTCTATGTCTAGCCAGGTACAGCTAAGCAGCTGGGGGCTGGAATCCGCAGCGCAGGGATGCCCAAGCTTTCTGGGCACCCCCCGCTGCAAATTGCAGCCCGCAGCCGCCCCAGAAGATGGCGCGTTCATTGAAGCGCCATCCTCTGGCGCTGAACCCCGCTCTTCCAGCGGCCCTGGTAGCGGTGGCACGCTGGTAATAAAGAGGTTAGGGCCAGCTTTGTATTATCAGCTGACCCTAAGCCCGAAATTTATGGCGGTCACGCCAATATTAGACATGACCGCCATGAATTTCTATTAAATTGTTTTAAAAAAAACACAACACAAGGAAAATTTTTTATTAGAAATAAAAAAAAAAGCCATTAGGGACTCCATCTTTAATTAAAAAAATCCTCTTCCGTCCGACGCAGTCCAAAACGCGATGTCCTCTCTGCTACATCCCCTGTGCATAAATATAGATGTCTATGCACAGGGAATAAGCAGACTGAGAACAATCTCAGCTCTGCTACATCATCTCTGTGCACAGACATTCATGTCTGTACACAGGGAATGAGCAGACTGAGAACAATCTCAGCTCTGCTACATCATCTCTGTGCACAGACATTCATGTCTGTACACAGGGAATGAGCAGACTGAGAACAATCTCAGCACTGCTACATCAGGCAGCAGGCGGGCTCTAGGACCCTGGAGCTGGCAGCCTGTACAGAGGAGACAGGATCTTATCTGTGCGAGTCAGTGATTACTTACAAAGTAAACTAGCAATGCAAATAAATGACAAAACTAGGATTGCTTTAGGCTGAAGCTTCCGAGACACATCTGCGATTTGTAAATCTCACACTACTCGCTATTACTCGCTTCCCCATTCATTAACATTGGACTCGCTAGACTCGCAACGAGTGGCGAGTCCTGGGCTCGGACTCGCTAAAGTCAAGCGATTCCGAGTAATTTAGGATTCGCCCATCACTACTTGACAGTTCTTGAATCTTGAGATGTATGAATAAAATATTGTAACAATAAGGAAATAATAAAACTACTCTACAATCTGCCAATCTATAGTGTACATGTCTTTTATAATTAAGTTATTTGCAAGAAATCTTACATGGAGTGCATATTCTGAATTCTATAGCGCTGCAGCAGGGGCGGACCCAGACTGTAGTGGGCCCTGGTGCAAGAAATTTTTCGGGGCCCCCGCCCCCCTCTCGGAACTCAGTGCCAGAACAGTGTCGCGGGTGTGCAGCACAGCCAGCGGCATAGCAACTGTTTGTGGCGCCCGGGGCGGTCGAAAAATCTGCTGCCCCTTTGGTTGTTGATAATCTGGAAGTGTACATAGTATACACTGTCTGCCCCTATATACAAGAATATAACTACTGTATTAAAACACAAAGAGAAGGGGTGCAATTGCCACCTCTGCACAACCCCAGTGTATGGCAACAAGCAGGAGTCAAAGAGGGCCCGGGGCCGAAGCAATTTTCACCGCCGTGCTGTGGAGTTCATAATGCAATATAAATGCAAAAAAACTTTATTCTTAATATTATGTCACAATACCGGGATCTGAGGATCTTCTATTTGGAGGTCAGGGGCTCTCTGATACCATGTTGCTGCCTGTCTCGCTGTCGTCCTCTTTTGACACTGCAGTGTGGTGGTCAAGAGAGCATTAACTGGTTAATAACAACAAGTATGGAGTGTGTACTGAGCCATAAACCCTCCCCATACCAGTAGGATTACTATATGGATTTTAGTATTAGGGTACGGACACATTGGGGTGAAACTCTGATGAGTGCGATGTGTGATTTTCTCGCATTGGAATCAATCTCTGAGAGCAGATTGGTGAGTGTCGGACGCTTTCTTCTCATCCAGATTCAGGATGAGAAAAAAGTTGCAACATTCTGCGACAGTCTGCGATTCCCGTGCGAGACTCACCAATGCAAGTCTACGGGTCCGACAAAATCACGGACCGCACACAAACCATCCGAGAGGCATCTGTTGTTTCACGGATACATTATCATTCTGTAGCTGAGACAACTGTAAAATGTTCCTGTAAATGATTCTACAGTAATAGCTGCTGAGGAAAGAACAGATTGATTGCACACGGATGTCATCTGAGAAAAATGTCGGACACTCGCACAGCAGTTGCCAAACGGACCAAAAAACAGATGTCACTCATCCGACTCTCCTGGATGGGAAACAGACCGATTTTAAGGTGGCGGGAGACAGTGTACCACCATGTCCCCAGCTCCGTGCTGTGCACAGACAGTGTACGGTACACTGTCTGTATACAGCACGGAGCTGAGGACATGGTGGTACACTGTGCACAGCACGGAGCTGGGGACATGGTGGTACACTGTGCACAGCACGGAGCTGGGGACATGGTGGTACACTGTGCACAGCACGGAGCTGGGGACATGGTGGTACACTGTGCACAGCACGGAGCTGGGGACATGGTGGTACACTGTGCACAGCACGGAGCTGGGGACATGGTGGTACACTGTCTGTGCACAGCACAGATCTCAGGACATCCCAGAAGAGGCACAATAACCACAGACAGGCGGCGGGAGAACATTGAGCCCGCCCAGGAGAACTACAACTCCCAGCACCCAACACACTACCCAGAAACCATACAATAACGTCCGAACAGGCAGGAGAACTACAATTCCCAGCATGCCACACCCTGCCAACACAGGAAGGTGGAGGCTGCTGCATGGAGTCAGAGACACCTGGTACAGCCGCCATTATCACCACACACTGCCCCACTCCTCCTGCCCCCCCGTCCTCCTCTCCTCTGTCCCTCCTGCTGCCCCTCCTGTCCTCTTCTCCTGTCCCCCTGTTCATGTCCTTCTGCCCCCCTGTTCCTGTCCTTCTGCCCCCCTGTCCTCTTCTCCTGTCCCCCTGTTCCTGTCCTTCTGCCCCCCTGTTCCTGTCCTTCTGCCCCCCTGTCCTCTTCTCCTGTCCCCCTGTTCCTGTCCTTCTGCCCCCCTGTCCCTGTCCTTCTGCCCCCCTGTCCTCTTCTCCTGTCCCCCTGTTCCTGTCCTTCTGCCCCCCTGTCCTCTTCTCCTATCTTCCTGTCCTCGTCTCCTGTCCCCCTGTCCTCTTCACCTCTGTATGCTGTATATAGCATATGGCCCATATGCAGAAATATATATATACACACACACACACACACACACACACATCTTCTCCCACAGATATAATCCCTCTTATTCAGTCTCTCCCCCCCATGTGTACCGTCTCTTCCACTCCATGCATACCTTTTCCCCCTGTGCAGGCTCTCCCACCCTGTGCCTGTCACCCCATGCACTCTCACCCCTCCTGTCTATGTCTCCACCTGTGTGCAGTCTCTCTCCCTCTGTTCACTCTCCCCCCTGCACCCATTTCCCCCCTGTGCGCTGTGTCTCCCCGATGCGTGCTGTGCACTTATCCCGTGACAGGGGGGGGCCCCTCTGTGATGTGCCCCTGACCTGACAGGGGTGGCCCCTGTGTTATGTGCCCCTGACCTGACAGGGGGGCCCCTGTGTGATGTGCACCTGACCTGACAGGGGGGGGCCCCTGTGTGATGTGCACCTGACCTGACAGGGGGGGGCCCTGTGTCATGTGCACCTGATCTGACGGGGGGGGCCCCTGTGTGATGTGCACCTGACCTGACAGGGGGGGGCCCCTGTGTGATGTGCACCTGACCTGACAGGGGGGGGACCCTGTGTGATGTGCCACTTGCTATGGTCCTCTTAGTGCCGTTTTCCACCCTTTTTCTCTCCCTCCTAATCTGAGCCGAGCAGCAGCAGCTGATTTCTGACTCTGTCTCCTGCATCATTGCTGTGCAGGAAGAAGAGATCTGCTGCTGACGCTCGGCTCAGATTAACAGGGAAAGGATGGGGGCAGTGCTCAGGAGTCCCTGCAAGGGGAGAACATATACAGAGCTACCAGAGGGGCCTACCTTCCAGACCAGGGCCCCGGGTGGCGAGTGCTGACGACTGGAGCACATGGAGGGTGAGTGATCTTCCTGCTCCTGCTCCACTGTAGACCGCAATAGAAGAGAAATGGAGGAGGCGGAGCAGGGGCGCTTTTCTATGCGTTCCAACTGTGGAAAGCACAAAGGAAGCAGAAATGACGGGCCGGAAGCGGGGGCGGAGCGAGGGCTCACTGGGCTGGCGGCTAGCCGGCCACTGGTTTTAAAGTAGCCACCGTACCGCGCTGCCGGTACAATAACAATACCGGGTGGGCCCCCGACGCCGGCCCTGGACAGAATAGTGCCGCGGGTGTAACACCCGACAGCACCCCCCTCCCCCACCAAGAACTCAGTGCCAGAGCAGTGCCGTGGGTGTGACAGGGGAACGGAACTGCCGCTGGAGCCCCAGGGGCCCCCTAGCTGGTCGGGGCCCTGGTGCAGCTGCACCAGCTGCACCACGGTAGTTCCGCCCTTGCGCTGCAGAATATGTTGGCGCTATATAAATAAAGATTATTGATCAGTTTCTTCCTCACTGAGTCACAGCATGGTCAATCTCTGTATAGGTGCTAATTGTCTTTTACTTTTACTTCTATCCTTTTGGTTTGTGGTCAACAGATATTTTCATTTGTTCATTTACTCTGTCCTGTCATCTTTCAGGTGTGGCTATTTACACCCTCCTGATGCTGGCCTTTTCTTTTGGCTATATTCCTATTTGAATCTTGCAAAGGAGTTCCAGCCCCGATCTTTAGGATTCTTGCCAGACAGAGACCAGATTAGCATTTGCTTTTTGCTGTCTTACTTTCTCACCTTACCCTTTTTCTCTTGTTGGCAGTTGGGTTGTAGGAGGCTATCTAATCTTTCAGCTGTTCATCTTTTTCCACTTGTGCATGTGTTTATTGTTTTTACACCTTGGGTCTTTGTTTATTTCTGCATGTTTTTCCTATTCTGGATTTTAATGTTTGGTGTCTTTTCTCTGGTTCCTATGGAGGTGAGAGGAGCAACTTGATGGCCTTTTAGGCAGCCAGGTCAGAGTTGTTGTTTCCTAGTGTTGCAGCTAGTGATATTCCAACCTGTGTAGGAGCACCTAGGGACTGTGTAGCTAGGGGTTTAAGTCTGTCCAGGGACCAGTAGTGGCAATTGCTTGGAGATAGGCTTTATTTACCCTATTGGAATACCCAGGTGCATAACAAAATTATATTGGAAGGCTTATAACTTTGAAAAGACGTAAATAAAAGTAAGTTTGCTCTATACAATTTGTAAAAAATATCTTTGAGCTTAATTCATTTGTTTCCCAAAGTTGCACTTTAATACCAGTTGTATTTTAGCCTTGATCGTTAACGACTAACCGGAAAACTGGGTCAAGTGCAAGGTGCAATACTTGGTTGCACCTACAATAAACTTATTTTTAGGTTATAGAAATGTAATATTTCTTTCATCTAATTGCCTAAATATATATTCACTTTTTACATTTTCTCTGTGACTTAGATCGCCCCCTATTGGTATAGACACTTGTGCCACTACTTACAGATTTTTTTACATTATAAATATCTTCAGGGATCTGTGACTTGGATCAGTGACTACATCGGATTATGTCTACACTCCATCTTTATGCATTTCCCACTTTTTATGCAGCTCTTAAGTACAAGAATACCTTACGTGGTTGACCTTTCTAGAACTTTGGTAATGTGTATGTCAATTTTAAAGAATACCAGGCTTGCAGCTTAGAATAAGAATGAGATGGACTTAGCAAAACTAGAAAATCTATGAGAATGGCATGTTTTATCTGGAGACTGAAATATCAGCATGCTGTTGTTGGATGCAATCAATAATTTAATAACTCTTAAAACTTCAAATTATTAACACGTGATGGTTCATCTTTATCTTTGGAGGGAACTTTTGCTTTTTGTTCTTTTTTCGTGCTTTGACCAAACATGCTTGTGTTCAATCATAAGATAATCGCTGAACTAAAGTGTTCATTATCTCCTTTTTTTAATTAAAGAAAACATAATTCAAGATAACATTTTGACCTTCATATAGTGCAACCTTTAAACTGGTTTGTGCAAAAAAGCATGCATTATAGGCGCAGGAGAATCGGGATTTATGTCACTCCCTCTCCAGGTGCCGCTGGCAGCTTTTTTGGCCTCAGGTACCCAATTGTTTGTGTTGTCATCCCCCATGGTGGTCATTGCAGAGGCATCTTTGGTTTCTGGTCACAGGAATTGATTGTTCCATGGCGAACAACTCCTTCAACTCCTGGAGAGTAGTGAGCTCCAATCACTTGGTTCTGTGCTCAGTGGCTCTCAGGAGGGCATACATGTGGTCGGCCCAGGTGTCTTTTGGACCCCTTTGCAAGATCCGGAAAATCTTGTTCTCATCTCAGTAGTGGGATTGAACTGTAGGATGAGGACCCATTTTATAATCTCATAGTTCTGATAGTCCCTGGTAGGTTAGACCTCAGTGATTGCCTGTCACAGCATGGGTCCAGGTCCAGAACTTCAAATGGAACTCTTCGTGGATTTTAATTAAATTGTTATCTGTCTGTCTGGGAGACCATATGATCATGACATGCAAGTTCCTGAGATGGAGGTAAGAGGGGAATATGTGCAATCAAGAGATGCAATAATATGTATGAATTACAAGCATAGATATCTTGGAGCTTATGATTGATTAGCATGTTCGTATATCTTCCATATTCTTCACAGAGTCAATGTGTAACTCTGTGAACCCTGCACCTAGACGTCTTACAGTAATCGGTGTGAGACAGTGCGGGGGATCATATGCGAGGGGCCTATGTCTCCCCCAGAATGTGCACTGTCACATATTGAACCCGGTATAGGGTGTAAGAGAGAGGGACGGTCCACTCCCTCCGCTCCGGGTTTTGCAGATCCCCCCCAGAAGGAGACACGGGGTTAAAAGCCTGGTTAGGAGACAGGGCGGGGTTCTCTGTGGACAGCTTTTTGCCTAAGCTGAAGCAGCAGCAGAGATAAACCGGAGAGGTCAAGAGTTCCAGGGGACCGTGTGCTATAACAACACAGTCTTGCCCGGGAGGGCTCGGATTTCGGGGCGACCTATAACGGAAAGCTCATAACCTGAAGGAACCGAGTTACTTTATATGTGGACTGTCTCCTGTGTACCCCTCTGTGACCCGGATTCCGGCAGCTTGTGCCATCGCTGTGTTACTGGACTCAACGTTTTTCCTGACTTGCAATCCCGGCGCTGCCCCACATCGGTTACAAGGGTTGCTCATAGAGCTGCTTCCCTCTTCTTGTGGTTTCAGCTGGGCAGATCCTTTTCCTTCCTGAGGTCTCCCTTACAGCTGTCCAACACTGGACTTACTCCACAAAAGTATCTTTATAGCAGATATAATCCATTTGTCAGAATGATAGCCATCTATCACGAGTAAAGATTAGAGATGAGCAAACACTTGCATGCTCGAACTCAGCTCCATTTGTCAAATGAGCGGTGTTTGCAGAATTGTTTGAGGAAAAATTCACCGAACATTCTGAACACCATTGAAATCAATAGCAGGCAACATGAAACAAATAGAAAACATCTACACAGGTGCCCAAAAGCTGCCAAACACACACAGATACACACAAATCATCTTACCAGCTGTTTGCTTGCTTGCGCGTCCACTCTCCCGTGTTCCCCCTCACTTACTTCCGATCCCGTCTATTAAGCTTTCTACATATTTACTTCATTGACAACACAACAGCCAATCACAGATGTGAGAGCATCTGTGATAGACTGTTGCAATTAGACTGCATTTTCACAATCTAGATGGTGTTGGTGCCTGGTTGTCATGTACATTAGTGTATGGCAACCAAACTAACGTCATAGGGTGTAAAATAAATAGCTAAAAGGAAAAATGCATGGATCTCCGCTGTACTGTATTTTTCCATTTTGCAGATAAAGCAGACAGCTGCAAGCTGACACCCTCAGCTGCCTATTTTTATCTTGGCTGGCAAAAAATGCATAGGGCTCTCTCCTATTATTACTTGTCAGCAAAGGTAAAAGTAGCCAGCTGAGGGCTGATATTCTCAGTGGGGTGAGGATCCATTGTCTTAGGGCCCCCTATGCTAAAGAATAGCAGCAGGCAGCCACCCATTTAAATGGTGCATTTCTAGATGGTTTACTTAGCCCATGCAGCAGCCCTGGTTGCGGTGACACACTGGGTAATAAGGGGTTAAGTCATCTTTGTATTGTCAGCTTGTATTGTATCAGAGAATGCTTTACAATTGATATCACACAAGACTACTAGTAGCGTTTTACCTTTTCTTTTCTAGACAATCTTTTTTTACAGAAAAATACATTTTTTTCCACAGTCCCTTGCAGAATAAGCCTTGTACTTACTACAAAATGTCAGTTTATGCATGAGAAAAGTGACTTCCTTGCTGGCCATTTTCCAGCTTCCAAAAGTATTCATCTCACTATGTGTGCATATGCACTGACACCTGAGTGCAGCCATTCCTAAAGAAGTCCTTTCTAGACTTTCTTGTGCACTCAAAAGCCTTCCCCTTAGCAATTGCACCCTTCTCTTTGAAGTTGTTTATTCAAGGGTAATTTTACAAGCAGCAATGTCCTTGCCTGTAAATCCCTTTTGATGCAAAACAATGATGACAGGGCATTTTTCTTAGTGATAACCCAAGTTAACAGAAGAAGTCAATAATTTTAACCCTAGTATGCATAAGGTCTGAAATATACATAGGAAAAAAGGTTACACATTCTTGGGTTAAAGGGAACCTGTCAGCTCTTTTTAGCCCCCTATCCTATCACTACCTATCCCTGCACCTTGCTAGCTCATCCCCAACCATCCCTCTCTGAGCTAAAACTACACTATTAATTAAGAATCTTATAGCAAAGAATAAGCTTGCATTTTTTTTACCTTTTATTCAATCACTTTTCCTAAAAATTGAGGAGTTATTGCATATTGCCACTATTACAACTTAAGTCACAAAAAACAAAATTTGTGTCACTCTAATGTCATTAGACAATGGCTGCATGTGTTTTTCCTTTGGTATTTTTTCCATGTTCTCCTCCTTTCCTTTTTTCCCCTGTTATCTATAGCCCCAGATAGTCTTTCATCATCTGGGTCAAATATTCAGATTGTTTCCTTAGCTCTCTTCCTAAACAACATGTACATGACAAATTAGCTTGTTGGCCATTACTGAAGCACATACACCTGCCTTATCCTTACTTTTCAGTCCAACACCTTCCACTCTATTGTCTTCCTTACTTGGCTCCTTCATCTTTATTAACAATGTGAGTAGTAAGATCCTTGGTTTGCATTGCTCAAACTAAATACGTTGAACGAATAACGAGTAACAAATCCAATAAAAGTCCATGGGGAATTCCCTCGGATCTGAATACTGGAACAGTTCAAAGTATTTGGTTAGAGAGATCCAAACTTGAATATTTTACTACTCGCTCATCATTAATCTTGGTAATTTTTTTTACTTACTGCAATTATTATCGATATCACAATGGGCACTACAGTTGTAGTATGTATATATCACTTATAAATCAATAAAATCATATCTGCTCCTCAGCTCTCACTCCCTCCCTTATGGAATAGTGAAATTCAACCTCATGCATTAGCAGTGACAGGAGGTGTCGGGGGGCGTGGACCCTGGGATTTCCAGATTATCTTACATTCCTGACCCCTCATACTTCTGTATGAACAGGTGGCATGGCAGGAAGCGTGGCCTAAAGCCCCATGGTCACACTACAATCTTGCCTCTGATATACATTCTATTTAATGCATGAACAAGAGTGTTCTCTCTTCAAATAGCAAACATGTCACCAGGGCCGCACCGTCCATGGACAGTGTGAGCCCTTAGAACCAAGCGGCAGCCAGGCTGGGGAGTGGCAGTATAAGAAGGGGGCGGCGCCTGCATCCGCACTGACTTCCTGCGTGATGGGCGACGCCGGCAGCGGGTAAGCAGCACAGCCTCCTCCCGGCTCCTCACCTAGGGCTACAGTGGTGGCGGTGCTGAAGCCTGACAGCACCCCCCCTCCGCTCCTCACCTAATGCTACAGGGGGCGGCGGTGTTGAAGTCCGATAGCACCCCCCCACCCTCCTCACATCGGCTCAGGCGGCAGGGAGGCTAAATGCAGCCCGCATGTCACCAAGCAGATATAAATACATGCTGCGATCCTCTGCTATACAATCATATGATGGTGCATGATGTGTGCTGTCATGTATCAGGCTAGGAGCAGAGGCAGGGCACTGCATTAAATTGATTCAGCACTGCCATGGTCTCCCCTCTACCCATATCCACTCGGTAGCTTCCTGTCTCCTGAACCTTTAGGAACTGTGCATGACTGAATTTCTCTGTCCCCAAAAGCAGGGGTGAGAGCAGAGGAGCAGATATGATATTATCTACTTACATAATTTGCCTGGATGTCACATATTATTCACCACCTGATTGGTCCAGTTAGGTTAAGCCGCTCCCTCATGTCCCCACAGACAAAATCAATGACACCACCGCACCAACACCAACTCCACAGAGCCTCCAGCCCACCAGCTTCCCATGTGACCCCACCACCCTAACAAACATACTGCACCACCACCGCGAGCTCCCATCCTCATGTCCCCGCAAGAAAAGGACAGCACTTGAGTCCCCAGACAGTGCAGAAGTCCCCAGACAGTGCCCAGGCCCCAGACATTGTTTGGGGCAACAGAAAGTGCACATGAACCCCAGACAGCGCACAGGGGCCCCAAACAGCACACAGGCAGGCAGAGACAGCACTTGAGGACCAGACAGCACATGGTACCTCAGACAGCACACAGGGGGGCAGAGACTGCACACGTGGTCCTGTGGCCCCCGCAAAGCAGGCGTCACAGAGGGGTACTGCACCCATAAAAGAGGTGCAGATACTCCAGCTGTAAGTGGAACCTAGGATGGTGGGTGGAACCCTTAACTAACACTCCCACACTAGATTAGACAGTGGGAGGTTACCCGGGAGGGAGTAAAACCATCTCAACCGGGAACAAGGAGGTCTTTGCCTCTGAGGGAAGACGTCTTTGAGTAGAATTGCAAGCTAGGACCAGGAGGGCCCCTCGGCTGAGTGACCAGGAGAAATAGCTCCCAGGCGCAGAACGTTACCGGGCACCGGAGCCCGCACCTGTCGGATACTATAGTACCACAGAGAATCCGGAGTCCTGGGGAGACTACAAGTCTCCCCAGGCACCTAAGCAACCTGAAGAGGGAACTAGGCACCACTTAAGGGCAGTGGTCGGCCACTAGAGGGTTACCTGACGGCAGCAAGGGTGAGAGGAAGAGTGGAGGTCCGGCTGATTGCAAGTCACCGGGCTTCATACAATCACTGGGAAGCAGGAAGGAGCAGATGGGAAAGAAGGCACACACCAAGGGTTCCATCATACCACCTGGGATCCACTTGCAGCCACCCGTTAGCTACCTGTATTAACATCTGACTGCTGAACTGAGGACTGTAACTAGTGCTGCTAAAGTTTCCAGTAAAGTACCCAGAGAGAAGTGAACTTGACTCTGCTGCATTTCCTTCTGAATTAACTTATTGCCTTACAGGAATGCTGTCCCGGAGATCCCAGTCCTACCTGCGGAGGACTTTACCATATTAGCACGCAATACCATCTACCTCCGGCGGACTGCGGCGGCGCTGGTGGCACCTCACCAGATACTGCAGGTGGCTCACGACAGACAAACAACTGTAAATATCCCCTGTAAATATCACCCTTTTTGGAAGATAGGCCCAGGACACGGGGTCAGGCGCGGCCGCCATTCCCCGTGACACCGCTGAACTCTTTTGCAGCCTGACACCCGAGTAACCCATAGCCTGGGCGCGACAGTCCCAGATGGCATACAGGGGGGCAGAGACAGCACAAGGGGCAGAGAGATGCACAGGGAGGAGACAGCTCAAAGGAGAGAGCAGAGAAGGGAAAGTCAGCATAGGGAAGAGAGAGCACATAGGGTGAAGATAGATCAAAGGAGACAACAGACAGGGGGAAGAAGACATCACACGGGAGGAGAGAGAGTGTAGACGGGAGGGAGAGATGGCTGCCGCCCCCAGTGCCACAGAGCACGCCCCCATCATGATGTCACTGCCCTACCGATGCGATGGCATCAGGCCCACATCTAGTTTATTTATAAGCGATCTATAGATCCTGCAACTGCTTAGTCATGTATTAGGGCAGGGACAGTGCAAACATTTGTTATCTCCCCGGAGTTCCCCTTTAATCAGTATTAATACAGTAATCAGTGCACCATTCCAGCCATTTGTACTTTATACTACTATATCGTACTGACATTTTCTCTTTAAGGTAAAATCCTATATCGCTATATAGTCCAATGCAAGCATGAAGCCATTTCTTCTTCCATATAGAACAATTTAGTTATTTCCGCACTTGCCCGGTAAGTCCACCCAATGGAATTGTCACCGTGAGCAGTCAATACATCGACTAATCAATCTCAAAAACAGCTTTATACCACTACTAAGATTCCGCATTGATTCATGTGCACAACTCCTGGAATTTCTTCAATCCCGGCAACATGATGACATCTCATAGCTCATCTACACTATGGCTTCCACCGTCTCCGGCCTCTCTCTGACGGCAGAGGCTCTCGGCACATCTGAGATCTGCTGCGGATTGCTCCCCTGCCACAGATGAATATTTGCAGTTCATGCACTATATGTTTGTCGGACATTGTTACCACCTAATGAAGTCGATATTTCTCATGCTCTTACATGTGCGCCATGCTCTCGAATAAATCTTTAACAGTTGTAAAGGTTGCAAATACAGTTTTATGAGAACACAGCATACGAGGAAATAAAGCATGAAGCTGGAAAAGGAGAAATAATCATTTTAGTAGCAAAACTCAATAAAAATGCAAACATTTTGAAACTTTTTAAACAAATGAATGTTAACTTTTTAATACTATTATTTATTTCATATTATAGTATTGTTGTATTATTGCAATTTATTTATTTTATTATATTATAATATATTATTAAATATTTTTTTTATAAAATGGAATATTATTATTTAATATTATATGTTATATTTTAATATTATTTATTTATATTTTTATAGTTTTTTTAGTAGTTGATCTGTTTTCTATTTTATTTTATAACAAGAGATAAATGATTTTCCTGAAATTGCAAGTTTTATGCTCTAAGGTCATGGTCAGTGGCGTAACGATCACGGTAGCAGCAGTCGCGGCTGAGACTGTGCCCGCCCCTGTAGGGGGGCCTGCGCCTCCCTGTAGGGGGGCCCGTGCTCCCAGCCGCCCGCCGCGACCGCGATCGCGTGTGTCCGATGAGAGGAGGGAGGACGGAAGTGAGTGAAACTTCCTGCAGCTGCGCCCGCCCCTCCTGCCCTCTTAACGGCGGGGCAGCTGACAGCGGGGGGCACAGTAGACGGCAAGTACAACAGCAAACATCCACCAATCCCCCCGCTCATCAACTATTAATGAGGCCAATCGCAAAATCCTCGCCAGCACCAAAGCCCCCCCCCCCGCTCCTCACCTATGGGGCCCGGAGCAATTGTTGCACCAGAGTCCGCCAGTGTGATGTTACGCCACTGGTCATGGTATAATAAAAAAAAGTCGAAAGAAGAGGTTAAAAATACACAAACGTTGGTCAAAACTTCTTCTTTATTAAATTTTCATTAAAATAGCATGAAGAGGGAGCGAGGGGATACTAGCAGGACTACGGCCGTTTTGCACGGCCCGTTGAAGCATTATTACGTGAAATGGCTGTAGTCCCGCTGAATCCTTTCTATTTCTGATGTCTGGACTGCCCACCTCTAGGATTATTGACTGAGCGCCAATGGGTTTTCAGTGAACGGAACAGAAAAGGATCCAACCTCATGGTATGTCCCTCTGAATATGTGTCAATGTCGGTAACTGCCAGTTTGTGCCTGTTTTCTGGTATTTGCATTTATATTCAAATGTCCTAAACCCTTGTCTGACTGCCAATGCTGTCTTCCCAACATCGTTCTGTGCTTCTACAGGTGTCACGGTGTAGTGAGAATGCTTATGAGGGAATGCAGTTATGGGCAGGGTGACCAGAGAAGACTAGTCTGACCCTAGTCTAGTAACCCTAAATGGCCCTAATCCTGAAGGTATCTCTGATGGTGAGAAGGCTCGGGCCTCCAGCCTCTCCCTAACCTCCTCCACCAGCCCTGCACTATTTCCCCCTCACCTCCCTCCACAGAACTGGGATACAGCATCTCCAAAGGAAAGGACTTCAGCAACAAAAACACAGGTCAGCACAGCACGGCTTCCAGACATAGACTGAAACTCTATCAGCAGCAACATCTGGTGGAAGGAGAGGCTACTTAAAGGCCAGGGGAGGGGAGCCCAGGTGAGTCACACATTAAACCCTCAACCAGCAGCCGAACCTCATAGTGAATGAAGGTCTGTAGCACAACACAGGAGGCCAGGACTTCACAACTATCAACCATGCAGCTCTTAAAGACAAACACATACACAGAAGCATCCTGCAAATTAGCGCAACTAAGCGCGTGACACAGGTCCTTCATCCTTAATGCTGAAAGACAAAGAAAGGAAGAGGTGCTCACTGAAAGCGAGAAGAATCGAAGGATAACCACTAACCTGCTGGTCTGTATACAGCACAACTACGTGGAGGAATTTTGCGAATCAAATGTGGCTGCTGCTGGGGCTGCGGAATGCACACGGGATTTTTGGGCGACACTAACAGAGGGTATTCCCAGCAGTGAGTACAAAGAATTTGTTGTTAATTAGAACCTACAACGCATTTCACAGTAGTATGTACTCCCAAACACATAACATATTCTAACAAACCCCAATTCTTTAACTCACCTCTTGGAACCACCTTAGTGATTGGCAGCTCCCAGTATTCACTGCATATTTGTCTTTTTTCTATGCTCAGGCCGCTGATGTGGGGAGGAGTTTCCACCCTCAACATTATTGTAACTCTTGTGCTGCACCAATATCACTGCTTGGGCCTCAACATTTTAAAATCCAAATAAGTATAATGAAGGCAAAGTGGGGGGTTAATTAATACTATATGGAGGGCAATGTGGGGCACATTATACTATAAGGAGGGCAATGTGGGGCACATTATACTATATGGAGGGCAATGTGGGGCACATTATACTATATGGAGGGCAATGTGGGGCACATTATACTATATGGAGGGCAATGTGGGGCACATTATACTATATGGAGGGCAATGTGGGGCACATTATACTATATGGAGGGCAATGTGGGGCACATTATACTATATGGAGGGCAATGTGGGGCACATTATACTATATGGAGGGCAATTTGGAGCACATTATACTATATAGAGGGCAATGTGGAGCCCATTATACAAAATAGAGGGCAATGTGCGGCCCATTTTACTATATGGAGGGCAATGTGGGGCCAATTGTATTATTTGGAGGACAATGAGAGGCTGAATTTACTATATGGAGGGCAATGTGGGGCCCATTACTCTGTATGGAAGGCAGTGTGGGGGAACTATAATACTACAAAGAAGGCAATATGTGGCTCATTATACTATTTGGAGGACTATGGGGTGTATTGTACTATATGGAGGCTATAGGGCCCATTATAGTATATGGAAAGCTATGTGTGGTCATTAGGCTAGGTAGAGGGCAATGTGGGGCCCATTATATAATATGGAGGGCAATGTGGGGCCCATTATACTTTATGGAGGGTGACTTGAGGTCCATTATACTATATGGAGAGCAATGTGGGGTCCATTATAGTATTTGGAGGTTAATGTGGGGCACATTAAAATATATGGAGGGCAATGTGGGCACATTACAATATATGGAGGGCAATGTGGGGTAAATTATACTATATGTAGGGCACATGGGGACCCATTATACTATATAGAAAGAAATATGAGGCCAATTATACTATATATTATACTAAACTGAGAAAAATGTGTGGCTCACCATGCTGCATGTAAGGTCATTTGGGGTCCATTATACTGTATGTAAGGCAATGTGGTGCCCATCGTATTGCATAAAAGGCAATTTTGGGGCCCATTTTACTATATGGCCCAAAATAAGATTTGGAAGGCTATGTGAAGGCAATTATACTTTTTGGAGGGCTATGTGAGGTCCATTATGCTACTTGGAAAGCAATGGGGTATGTAAATCAAATCACTAAGGCCGGTTTCACATTGCGGGTGAGATCCGGTCTGAAGCTGTCAGGGTGAACCTGACAGCCCCGGATCGGATCAGCACACAGAACCGGAGGGCTAATATGCCCTGCGGTCCGGTGTGCACCCGGACGCAGCTGCCACTGCTGATAAATCAGGACCACGGCTGGCAGGAAGCTAGCCACGATCCTGAAACAACTGCGGCGTGCAGCCGCCAGTGTCCGGTTCCCGGATCCTCCCGGACAGGTGCAATCCGGCCCCATAGGCTCCCATGTTAGGGAGCGCTGGATTGCCCTGGATCCAGGAGGATCCAGGAGTAGGCAATTAGAGGAGATATTCTCCTCTCGGACACAAAAACACTGCAAGCAACGTTTTTTGTGTCCGTGAGAGAATTCTGAATTCTCCCGGATTGTCCCGGACAATAGAAACTGATGAAGTGCATCCGCTTCTTTAACCGGCACCTCTAGGCACTTAGGGCCAAATCCGGTCGCGGCATTGTCCTGTTTTTACACGGACAGCCTTGGATCGGGATGTCACCCGCAATGTGAACCGGCTCCTAACATTTTGCAATTAGCTAAATTTGCTAAAATTTCGTGAATTATATTAATAATAGTTGGTATAATATTTTACAAATGTGTGGCTATCATTTTTTTATATGAGACAATTATGAAGACACTTAATATGGAAGTTGGCCAAGATACAGACAATTGACACCATTAGCTATATGATTGGTGGAAAACAAACAAAGGTCACCAGAGTGGAGGGTGTAGGTTTGTCCAGTTGATTGTATGCCAGCAGGCAGGACAGACATACCTTTGGTACGCAGGGGTCAAAATGCTGACATTTCTGAATTGATCTAGAGGTGTTGGAAACCATCATCAGGCGGCCCTTGTCATTGCATTCATCTATTGACATTGATTTAAGGAGTATGTGGAGCGAAGCCCAAACCGACATTTGTGAACATTTAGAAATTTGGAAAGTGGAGGAATAACATTTATGAAGGGAATTCTCATGGAAAGATTGAGATTTACTTTTTTTAAATTACACTAAGGAGAGCAAGGAGAGAGAAAAAGAGAGGATAGGATGTTGGAATGAATTATAGGGTGAGGAGGACGCTGTAAAGGATTTATAATGAATGGAGGGTGATATTAGGACCTTCCAAAAATAATGTATTCATTCATATAAGCGCTTTACATACATTTGCATCACTGTCCCTATTGGGGTCATAATCTAAATATCCTATCAGTATGTCTTTGAAAATGTGGGAGGAGGAATGTGCCTGGAGGAAACCCATGCAATTACAGGGAGAACATACAAACTCCTTGCAGATGTTGTCCTTAGTGAGAATTGAACTCAAGAGCCCCAGAGCTGCAAGGCTGCAGTGCTAACCTCTGAGCCACCATGTCAAGATATGAGGATATGAGGGTGAAGGACACTATCAGAATGAATTGGGGCATGGTGTAAAACACTTTCTTGGACTTTTAATAAATTTGCATTGAATATATTTGGGGGTAATTCAATTTATTGACTAAATTTGAGTGAACTGTCAATTTTGAATTTTAATAGAATGCCATTTGATGTCCTAAAAATGACTATAAAAAGTGTCCAAACACATACAACATGATTCCCAAATAAGAAGATAGTTCAGTATCCAAAAATAGTCACATACAATGCTAAATAAAAATCAATAAATATACCACCCTACAATAGAGTGCAAAAATGATTAGCACTAAACTTGGATCTAATGGGTACAGTTTTCTCCATAAGAAGAGTGCCATGTCAAGTCTGGCATGACAGTATGAGGAGACTTAAATGCCACAATGCTCCTCTGGGATATAAAATATGCAAATTGTCCCTTCAGCGAGGAAGAGAACTTGAACTTTTGCGCCACCTATAGAAGTAGGAATCCTAAAAATAATTATGGCAAACAATTTTATGGGCCTTGTCATAAGACTTAGGCTTAGAGATAGTGGATCCGTTGAAGTTCAGGCTCTATAGGTTAAGCAAGACTTTAGATAAAGATCTGTTCTGGACCAGAATTTGACCTGAACCTTAATGGAAGTTCATCGTTGGGCAGTACACTGATCCTACCTGCAGTGCAAGCCATTCAAACACTATAAACAGCTCATATTGGGTCAAGCCCCAAGGGTACTCAAGCACAGCAATGCTCGCTCCAGTGGTTTGCACCCAAAGTCCAAACTCGAACATTGATTTTTTTGGAAATCCGGTGTTTGGTATGAACACCAAACTTAAAGTTCAAGTCCACTCATCTCAGCGTAGGATAAAAAGCCAACCTACAATCTCAATTTGCAGACATGGTGTTTGGGGGTTTGCCCCTCATCAGTGCAAGGTTTGAGATCTCAGGGACAAGATTTCATACAGCCAAATCAGACTCAGATCTCATACCTTGCACTGATGAAGGGAAATTAGGATGGGCGAATTCTACTGTTAGGACCGTACTCATGCGAGTAGGCATGTGACTCGCATACTCGTACTTCAGCGATTTGCAAGCGATTATCGCACAAGTAAGTCTCCATTGAAAATCCAATGCAAACGTAGTTTAACATTAGAACCGATTGTCCTGTCATCAATAGAGTTTCAATAACTTAATTGTTAATTAAGCGGATTACGAAATCTCACAAACCAGACATCGGTTTCAATCCGTTTAAGCCTGTACGGCTATAAATAATCACTTAATGCCGATTTTTGTTCAATCCCTCACAATTTAACCTTGCTATGTATGACGGGTTGAACGGATTTAACGGATGTACAATACGTGTATCACATTCAATCTTTATGCTATTTACGACGGCTTCTAAACTATGATAAATGAATTGAGGTTGATTTCCTCTTCTGACAAGACCCTCTTTTTTCCTCTTTAATGGGCGACAACACAAAGCATACTCCTAATTACTTTGCTTCCTATTCATGTCACATTGACTACAGACTGCCACGAGTAGCGAGCCCCGACTCAGATCATTGAGTCTGAGCGATCCCGAGTAATTAAGATTGCCCATCCCTAAGGGAATCCTCAAAACACTGTGCCACCAATTTCAGATTAGCTTTTATCCGAAGTCATAATGCAAGTATTAATGTGATCGATGTTGACTTTTAGATTGCAAGTACACTAGAGTCAAGTCTTTACTTCTTTGACGAGATAATTAGCACTTACTTAGCATTCTCACTATGTACCTCCAATGCAGAAGTAATACCAACAAACAAAATATTAGCCAAATAACTGTACTACGGAATATTAAAGTTTCTAATAACAGTACTATAGAAAGGCCAAGAAATGATGACAAAGGTATGATATGATGAAGTAAGGTCTGATGTACCGTGAGACGGGTATCCGTAGATGGAGCCGAATTCTATGTCAACTCCTCCAAACACCCAAAGTCTTTATAAATCTACTCCGGCAAAACAGCCCCATACATTTGCAGATGTAAAGCATAAAAAAGAGGACAACAGGAGCCTTTGAAACGTATAATAAATATAATTTCATCTTTTATTTCGCCTCGTCACCTTGTCAGAAGACAGAAAAGAAAATTGGCTCCAATTTCACTCGAGAAATAAGAAATATATTATTGATTTTTCAGGGCTGAAAAGAAGAGGTGTAACATTAGTTTTCCACCTCGTTTCTTCCTTGCAGTCATATTTCATCTCGTTACTTCTTAGCTAGTTACCGCTGTAATAATAATATTGGTTTTCTAATTCAATGAACACTTTAGGCCGGTTATATTATTATCGTTTTCTTTGTGTTCTTGCAACATATTTGCAGAACTGTAATTAACTCTCAAAGCCTTAATAAAAAGTCATTGCATTGGAGGAGACAAAGTGGTATTTTTCAGGAAAAATAAGACAAATATTTGCCAAAGAATAAAACAAATTATGCTTCCAGTTGTAATAATTTACATGTTTTTCAAAATAGGTCAAAAGGAGAATATATTATAAAGTTATTCATGTTTGGAAGTACTCTATCTATTATAGATGAAAGTCCAGCTGACCATATGTCCCTCTGTTTCCCACACCATTCGGAGTACGGATTTGGCCACTGCTCTGGCCCGGGTACTTGAAATCCCAAGAAAGAGGTAATCCAGCTTCACTTTAGCTTTAGTTCAATGTTAGATAAGTGTTAAACAAGGCTACGCGTTTCAGGTGCACACAGGCACCCTTATCTCTAATTGAAGGAAAAGGGTGAACTGGACTTGGAGGGTGCAGCCATGATTAGTGCTGTCAAATGCTCAGTTTGGGAGAGTTCACATGATGAAATAGTGACTAAGCTTTCTTGTCCATATGTAGAGTGGTGCAGGTTGGTAGTCATGAGCCGAGGATTGACTCCAGACTCCCTGTCACGCTGCATGAAAACAGTGGTCTGGTTGGATGCGTGAACTTGAGTACAATAGGCTGTACCTCTTTGCCGACTGCATGTTTCCGTTACCTTCGGCAGGCTAGGACCAGATACAAGTTCTAAATGAAACGAAGACAACAAGATTGTATCAAAAAACTGTTTATTACTCAACAATTTTGACATTTCCTTAGTTACAACTTCACAGGTAAGATAACGCACACATAAATCAAGCACATGTCAGGATTCCGGTTCTTACATTTGTGTCTCCTCACCCTTATCCAAGATGGTGTCTGCTACATTGTTCTGCTCTTCTTTCCTGATTATAAAGCTCCTGTCCGTCTTCCAGGCATTTCTTGAGCATTTTGCTTCAGCTCTGGCTCCTATGTGTGTCATTTGACTCCGGACTCCCCGTCACGCTACATGAAAACAGTGGTCTGGTTGGATGCGTGAACATGAGTACTATAGGCCGTACCTCTTTGCCGACTGCATGTTTCCGTTACCTTCGGCAGGCTAGGACCAGATACAAGTTCTAAATGAAACGAAGACAACAAGATCGTATAAAAAAACAGTTCATTACTCAACAATTCCGACAGTTCCTTAGTTACAACTTCACTGGTGAGATAGCGCACACATAACTCAAATACATGTCAGGATTCCGCCTCTTGCTTTTGTGTCTCCTCGCCCTTATCCAAGATGGTGTCTCCTACCTTGTCCTGCTCTTCTTTCCTGATTATAAAGTTCCTGTCCGTCTTCCAGGCTTTGCTTGAGTATTTTGCTTCAGCTCTGGCTCCTATGTGCCTCATTTGAGTTTGCTCCTTCCCCATCTATTCTGGGTTGGTTCTTCTTTCTACTCTGCAGTCATCTGCTCAGTTGGCCTCTCCTGTTCTCAACTTGCCTTCCAGGCTGGGCTCAGTAGAAGATTGTTCCTGCTTCTAGCTACCTACTTACCTTGTCGGGTAAGATTACACACGAAACTTACCATAGGCTTATGAGCTGCAGCACAATTTTTATTATCTACCCCTAATCTGGCTCCGGCGTTATTAATATAAAAATAGAAATTTGGATTTGCTTTGCTAGTTAAGATGGCATAAATAATTATGAGATTTTTGATGATAAATTATTTAAAAATAATGTTTAAAAGTAAAAATCACTCCAAAACTTTGTGCACAAGGAGCCTTCCATCTGTCTAACCAACTTTGACCTGCTTTATATGAAGTGTTATCCATTTTTAGCAGCAGATATGCTGAGATAAAATACAGAAAATAGGGGTCACATCACAGGAAGTTTTGAAAGAGTTGTTTTTCTCTTTACAGGAAGGAGGGTCAAGTGTTTCATTATTTGTGGAAAGTCAGGGCACTTTGTTATCTTTTTGATTTGACTCCAACTCAATGAAGGCATTACAGAAAGCTGGGCTTTTAATTCAGATGACGCAAGCCATTGCACAATAATAGCTGTAAGCATGCAAGGACGTTCCAGCACCCAAAGTGCTGGCATAATGTTTTTGAAAATTAATTGCCTATTCAGAAAGTAGACGGCCAGTTACAGAGCAGGAGATTCTGGACAGGTCACAGACATATTTGTCTATTATTTTAACCAAGAACAGTTTAAAATTATGAGAATTTACAGTTTGCTGCCCCTTCTAATTCTCACCCTTCACATGCATTGGTCCCATGGTGACATTTGGTGACCACAACTTTTGAAGTCAGAAGTTACATCACAAGAGTTCAATGGAAGTCTATGAGAGCCAGAATAAGGGCAGATTGAGGCTAGTATGAGGCCAGGATGAGCCAGGATGAGACAAAGTTGGGGCCAGAAACAAGGCCTAGAACAAGGAAAGAATGAGGCCAGGACAAGGCCAGGATGAGGCCAAAATGAGGCCATAATGAGATAAGAATAAGACCAGAATGAGGAAAGAACGAGGACGAAGAGAAAGATGAACCAGACTGAGGCAAACGAGGCGAGGATGAGGCCACAATGAGGAAAGAACGAGAACAGACTGAGGCCAGAACAAGGCTAGGACAGGTGAGGATGAGGCCGACAGAATAAGATCAGAATGAGACCAGAACAAGGAAAGAAGGGGGATAGAACGAATCCAGAATGAGACGAGAATGATTAATAGTATGGATGACTGGCATGTAACCTCTAAGTGCAGGTGCAAACTCCTTCTGTTTGCACCTGCACTTAGAGGTTAGATGCCAGTCATCCATACTATTAGTCATGTATCATTTGACTGAGCTCTCCCCCTGCCATTCCCTGTCGAGGCAGCTTGGTTCATCTTGTTGGAGTCCACAATTTTCCTTTTTCAAAAAAATAGATATAACCCTTCACTTGCACACTCTTTAGTCATAGTGTTAGACCGGTGAGATGGAGCACCTGTCTTGGTCACTGTGCACACTGTATGCACTCTGAAGCTAAGTCTTCATTTGCATATTTAGGCAGTGTTGCCATAATACATTTTATAGTTCTTATATAGCTGTGCAGCTCGGCCGCTCATTGCACTCATGAATTGTACACATTTAGTGTCAATGTTGCAGCAGATATCTCCTATTTTCATGAGACCAGAATGAGACTAGACTGAGGCCAGAATGAGGAAAGGACAAGGCTGGGATGAAGCCAGAATGAGATCAGAATGAGACTAGAACAAGGAAAGAAGGAGAACGGAACGAGGACAGAACAAGACCAGAATAAGACCAGACTGAGGCCAGGATGAGACCAGAACAAGGAAAGAATGAGGCCATAACGAGACCAGAATGAGACCAATATGAAGAAAGTCTATGGTTAGAATGAGTCTCTCCTGGAGATGTATTGAGTTGTGACCTCCGATGCGTTCCAGGAAACACTGGAGCTACCGGCAGGTCACAAATCGCCGGACACCAATAGGTGCTGAAAACAGATGGGTGTGTAAAAGACGGGGATTGAAATTATAAGCATCAGTCAAGCGCTAAAATAATAATAATAAAATAAACTGGAGTGCTGCATAAAGCACAAAAAACATATAGAAATGCTAATTGTTATTAGTCGTCATATGTTTGTTGTTATTTCATTGTTAATTAGAACTTTATCTTCATCGGTAAGAAACAGATAATTAAACACAATTCATCTTATGGAATCAGGGGAATTCTCACACTAATGGATATTTTGTAAAGTAATCAATAATAAATGATGAATACTGAAACAGGCAAATATTCTAACTGTGTTGTGTCTGAAGTTAACAAGTGCATTTATGACGGCTCTGGTGTAATATTCTTCTGTACTTATCATAAGAACACGCACCGCCCACACAACAGAAGCCTTCATTATTCTTTACATATAGGAGTTAATGGATGTACTGTGAGTCAGAAGTAAAGGAGCCTTGGGAATGTATTCACTGAAACATTCAACATTCAACATCTTTGGCTTGATATCATCTCGGTAGTTATTTGCTTTTATATTGGTTCCATTTAGCAAATAGTCAGTGGAAAATATGGATTAACGACTAATGCAACGTAGATTGTGAATACTATGTAATCAATCTGGATGATGTTGCAATGCAATATATCTGCCTTTTCTATGGGGAGTCTGGCTGTACCTGACGGTTGGCTCCCTGCTGCAGCAGCTGCTTAGTCTGGGGTCACATTTGTGGTGAAAATTTCAGATCCTGATCCGGTTTTGAGCTGTTAAAAAGCTCAAAACCGGATCAGGAACCGCAGCCCATAGGAGCCCATTATGTAAAGCGCTTGCAGTTTTCGCAGCGGTTTGCAAACCACTGCAGGCTTGCTATAATTGGCTCCTATGGAAGCCCATGCGGCTGCTGCAAGGCACATGTGAATGCCTGTGGCAGCCATATGCTTTGTTCATCCACACAGGGATGAACAAAGGGTTAATGTTAATAATAGATGTGGGCAACATGTCACTAGGGGGTGCCACCCTCTCTTAAGACATACTGTCTGCTGTCTGGCAGTGCGTTGCCCATAGACCTAATGTTAATGCTTTCAGGACAAAGGCTAGAGGCTAGGGATGGGCGAATCTACTCGCTAGGACTCGTTACTCGGCGAGTAGTAAGGGACTCGCAGGACTCGGTACTCTGCGAGTTTCCCAGCAATTACTCGCACGAGTCCAATGCAAATCAATGGCAAACGCTGACAAAACTAGGATTGCCATTGTTTGCATTAGACTCGGCTACTGTGCCAGTGATAGCAGGGAAACTCGCAAAGTAACTGCTGTTTCTTTGCGAGCCGAGTCCAGCTGTCTTCTCTGTGCAGCTCCAGGGTCCTAGAACCTGCCTGCTCACAGAGATGATGTAGCAGAGCTGAGATTGTTCTCAGTCTGCTCATTCCCTGTGCATAGACATCTATATCTATGCACAGGGGATGTAGCAGAGAGGACATCGCGTTTTGGACTACGTCGGACGGAAGAGGATTTTTTTAATTAAAGATGGAGTCCCTAATGGCTTTTTTTTTTATTTCAAATAACAATTTTCCTCTGTGTTGTATTTTTTTACTTTCTGTTATCAGCTCTTTTTCCTCTCTTTCTCTTTTCCTCCCCTCCCCCTCTTCTTCCCCACATATTTTTTCCCTTTAACTCTTTTAGAACCTGCAGGTATGTGATTGGTTAGAAATAATTGATGTATATTTGTCACACATGCGAGAGGGGGCTGTTTTTTGCTTTTAAATTGTATATATTCTTTTTGTCTGTATTGCCATTGTACTGACGATTAAGTGGGCTAGACCCACGAAACGCGTCCAGGAGCTCCTCTGGAGCATGTGTGATTTTTAAAACTTTTGAAAATAAAAAGGAATTTTGTGGCACCGGATTCTACACCTTTTTCTATTGCTACTGGTGGTTGCCAAGCCACTTTCCGGTTTGCCTGGGAGTCCTGGGAATATTAGGTGGTTGGAGCTAGTCCCTTTTTTTGATTTGTATTTTTTTAACCCTTTATTGGAGATTCTTAGTGGCCGGGTCAAACGTGGCCTGACATTAAGAATCTCGGGCTTAATACCAGCTTGTATAACAAAGCTGGTATTAACCCCTTTATTACCCAGCGTGCCACCGCCACCAGGGCTGCTGGAAGAGTGGGGTTCAGCGCCAGAGGAAGGCGCTTCAATGAACGCGCCATCTTCTGGGGCGGCTGCGGGCTGCAATTTGCAGCGGGGGGTGCCCAGAAAGCTTGGGCATCCCTGCGCTGCGGATTCCAGCCCCCAGCTGCTTAGCTGTACCTGGCTAGACATAGAAATTGTGCGGAGCCCCACGCATTTTTTTTTTATTATTTCATGATTTTCAGAGTCAGAGTCTCAGAGTCAGAGTCTCAGAGTCAGAGTCTCAGAGTCAGTATCTCAGAATTTCATGAAATAATTTAAAAAAAATGCGTGGGGCTCCGCGCAATTTCTATGTCTAGCCAGGTACAGCTAAGCAGCTGGGGGCTGGAATCCGCAGCGCAGGGATGCCCAAGCTTTCTGGGCACCCCCCGCTGCAAATTGCAGCCCGCAGCCGCCCCAGAAGATGGCGCGTTCATTGAAGCGCCATCCTCTGGCGCTGAACCCCGCTCTTCCAGTGGCCCTGGTGGCGGTGGCACGCTGGGTAATAAAGAGGTTACGGCCAGCTTTGTATTATCAGCTGGCCCTAAGCCTGAAATTTATGGCGGTCACGCCAATATTAGACATGACCACCATGAATTTCTATTAAATTGTTTTAAAAAAACACAACACAGAGAAAATTTTTTATTAGAAATAAAAAAAAAAGCCATTAGGGACTCCATCTTTAATTAAAAAATCCTCTTCCGTCCGAAGCAGTCCAAAACGCGATGTCCTCTCTGCTACATCCCCTGTGCATAGATATAGATGTCTATGCACAGGGAATGAGCAGACTGAGAACAATCTCAGCTCTGCTACATCATCTCTGTGCACAGACATTCATGTCTGTACACAGGGAATGAGCAGACTGAGAACAATCTCAGCTCTGCTACATCAGGCAGCAGGCGGGCTCTAGGACCCTGGAGCTGCGGCAGCCAGCACACAGAGCAGACAGGACTCTTATCTGTGGGAGTTTCCCAGCGATTACTTACAAAGTAAACGAGTCCAGTGCAAATAAATGACAAAACTAGGATTGCTTCAGGCTGAAGCTTCCGAGACCCATCTGCGATTTATAAATCTCACACTACTCGCTATTACTCGCTTCCCCATTCATTAACATTGGACTCGCTAGACTCACAACGAGTAGCGAGTCCTGTGCTCGGACTCGCTAGAGTCAAGCGATTCCGAGTAATTTAGGATTCGCCCATCACTACTAGAGGCTCATACAGTACATACATTACGTGTATCTACTACACAGCGAGGAGTCGCCAGGTTCATTCATAAAATTGAAAATGCCGACAATAGCCAGCAATACTATAAATGCCCACATTAACCCCTCACATGGCCACCTGAGTAGACAGCATGTCTCTAGGGTGGTGGCCGCTCCCTAGAGACATGTTGCCCACAGTTATTATTAACATTAACCCTGTGGCAGCAGGGATGAACAAAGCATACAGTGACCGGATTGCTCCGGATTACACATCCTGAGCAATCCAGTTACCGCATTGGGGTTTGCAGGACACATTTTGTGAAAAAAATGTGTCTGAAGGCAATTGTCCTTACCGCATCCGGATCTGGATGTGGTAACCGCAATTACCCTTGCAAATGTGACCCTAGCCTTACTCTGTAATTATGTTTGAGAGTGCAGACCTTTAAAGTCTATAAGTGATCTAATTACCATCCTTGCCTTCCTAATTCACTATAAACACAGCCCTGAACAAACATTGTATAAACAATACAGAAAGAACTGACAGTGCTTCCTTCTCTGGCACCAGTGATCACATATAAAGAAAGGCAACAGGAGCTATACTTAGGCTTTGGCTGTGAAAGCAAGAATGATGTATTTCACCTGTAACTAGAACTATTCTATTACGCCAGTTACAGGGGAAATTAGCAAATTAATAATTGAATATATTAAACTGATGACCCTTCGTTCAGAACTGGATCCGTATTTTCTCCCTATATATATGTCAATGTGATTTGTGATACATTATGTTGTCTACACGGTACCTGTTTTTCACTGTCGGTCTTGTTCTATTTATTGTAGGAAAGGATTTCCAGTTTGTCAAGGAGCGCTTCCAGATGATTCATTAATTACTCCGAATATTTCAAAGAATATCCAGTTTATTATATACATACAAATACAACGCGTTTCGGCTATGCATAAAATTAGTCTTCGTCAGGTAAAATCATAATGTCTTTAAAAGACACATTTATATAGGGGAGAAAAAAAAGTTCAACCCCTCAGTCAATTATCATCAATTGAAAACATATGTGTACTATGTATGTAAAGTATTGGGAGGTTAATTGTAGAGGGAGTCCATGTTACTTGGAATCTAGTGTAAATCTCATTTTCTATGTTTTTTTCCTTGTGGTTTGTGGTAAGGTGCGGCATGTGCGGTATTGCCTAATCTGGCACTTGCGGCACCGCGAAAAACGTTGCTGACAGCTTTTTTTTTAGCAGGACCTGAGCAAATAGCCTAAATCTTGCCGGACGGCATGTAATCATTGCCGTACTCTGATGGGGGATACTCAACCAGTAGACAACTAAATGGTGAGTTTGACCAGGTGCAGGTGCTGTTAATGTGGTACCGTTACGTTGGAAATGGGAGGATAGATATAAACGCATGAGTCTTACATTTTCTTTTAACATTGAGTGAGGTGAGAAAAGTGCTGAGGGACTTATTACATGATAGGTCATCCAAAGAGTGTATGGGAATGAAATAAGTGTGGCATAGTCAATCACAGTCATTCATGAAAGGCAGTTGTGAGCTGTGGAGAGGAATAGGTTATTATGCATGATGTGTACTTAGAGTAGGGAACGAATAGGTCGCCTAAAGAGATAGGGTTTTTAGGGAGGCTGCTGCACTAAGATTGTGGATAGAAATGTTTTAAGATCAAGGTAGGCACAGTCAACACATCGACTATATACAGAGAATTGGATGCAGCCTGAGAAGTCTTGAGAGGATGGGAGTTTGTGAATAAACTGAAAGAGTTAGTCTAAAGTGTATTCCAGAGTGAATGACGAAAATGGTGTGTGATGGACCAGAGATGAAGAGTGGTCATAATGTAGGGAGGTCAGCTGACACTGTGTTAAGAATTATGGGAGTGAGTGAACATGACTATTTACAATTGGTTCCTAATGTTTGGCAGCCAGTGCAATGACCGACACAGGTGGTTCCTATAGTGTATAGGGCAGCCAGTCAATGACTGGACACAGAGGGAATCCTTAAGTGTATGGGCAGCCAGTGCAAGACTGACACAGAGGGTTCCTAATGTATGGGCAGCCAGTGCAATGACTGGACACAGAGTGGTTCCTATAATGTATGGGCAGCCAGTGCAATGACTGACACAGAGTGGTTCCTATAATGTATGGGCAGCCAGTTCAATGACTGACACAGAGTGGTTCCTATAAGTTGTGATGGGACAGGTCCATGGCAAGGACTGACACAGAGTGGTTCCTAATAATGGGTATGGCGAGCCAAGTGCAATGACTGACACAGAGTGGTTCCTATAATGTATGGGCAGCCAGTGCAATGACTGACACAGAGTGGTTCCTATAGTGTATGGGCAGCCAGTTCAATGACTGACACAGAGTGGTTCCTATAATGTATGGGCAGCCAGTGCAAGGACTGACACAGAGTGGTTCCTATAATGTATGGGCAGCTAGCGCAATGACTGGCACAGAGCAGTTCCTATAATGTATGGGCAGCTAGTGCAATGACTGGCAGAGAGTGGAGGTTTCTGAGTAACAGTCAGCCAGACAAGTGACCCGGGCTGCTGCATTAAAGTTGCACTGGAGAGGAGAGAGTCTAGTGAGGGGGAGGCCAATTAATAGAAAATTACAATAATAAAGGCGGGTAGTGGATCAGGGCCACAGTGAGAGATTTTGTTTTCATGGTGCGAAAAGGGTGGATTCTAGAGATGTTCTTCAGGTGTATCAGCAAGAGTAGGCGAGAGATGTATATAGGGGGTTCAAGGCCTCTTGGTTGTGCATGTGGCTGGATGATAATCATTTGGTGACAATCCTTTTGGGTCCAAATTCCTGTGGAAGTGCCACAAGGCATGAAACGATCGTTGTCCAGCCACACGCACTCGCACTTTCTCCCCTCCATTCTTAAGCGGTCTTCCAGCGGAGCCTTGTAACACGAGATAGTTTATTTAATAAAGCCTGAACTTACACAGTGAAGAGTGCCATTGTTTCTTCTTTTTGAATCTTAACCTGAATAAGTACAATGAAGCAACACTTTAAAAAACTGAGTTCACCTATTGATCGAGACAATCTCATTTTACCTGCAGATTTGAACAGGCAAAATTCACAATTGCTCCCATCCTCGTATGCATTATGCAGGACAGCATGGCTAGCACCATGTTACATGGTTTTCATTTTCTCTGTTGCTGTGTCTCCTGAATAGTAAATTACCTTTACATGAAGAGTCAAGCTCATTGATTTATCATGGAGTATGAAGTAAATAGTTAAATTCAGCCCAGATACACCTCTACCCCCGGGCAGGCCAAGGCAGTGCAGCCAATTAAATTTGGCAAACGTAGTCTTTCTGGATAAAGTGTTATTTCATGGTTTATGCTGCAATCAGCAACTTGAGGATAATTATAGGATTCCTTATTACTGCCTTGAATGTAATATTTTTTTGTAATTTTCACACCTGATATTGCTCCTGTGATTGACAGTGCCGGTGTCTGAGAACAGGCTTTATGGTTACTGTTCTCTGTTAACTATTGCATTGATGTAAAAATCAGAAGAATGCTAGGAGAGACAAAAGGCGCACATAGGGATTCACTGTGACAAATTTAAATGATTGATAAGGTAGAAGGTTCTCACCTTTCAGGGTTGTGTTGAGCCACAACCACCTACATAGATCCACGGCTGCTGCAAAGTTAAAATGATGAGCCCCGGGGCCATGGGGTACTCGGAAGCTGGCTACACTGTCTCTGGGGAGTCACAGGGGTCGAGACCTGGCTTCTGTGACCCTGAGTTCAGTTGAAAAGGGAGTTTTTGGAAATGGCGTGGTTTAAAATGAAAGTTATTTGTGACGCCACCCGTGGTATGTGGCTATAGGTGGCAACGGCTGCTGCAGAACCTTCGGGGGGATGGACGGGCAGTGGAGATGGAGCGGCTCCCCACGGGCGAAGCAGATCCCCAGGGCAGTGGATGTAGTAAAGGGTTACTGGAGCATCTGCGTTCAGGGCAGTTGTCAATGGAGTGCTTGCTTTAGAGCAACTCAGGGTTCTCCTCACCCGGCCGGGTCGTTGGCCTCCTTACTGCGCTCTGTGTTTGGGCTCCTGCTACTGCATTAGCTAAGCTGCCAGCCCTGCCTCTCCTGCGAGGTGCCGGTATTACAGGCAACTCTAGTCCTTTCTTAACCCTCGTCTTGGGTACCAGTTCCTGAACTCTCTCCGTTGCTGTGTCTCTTGGCACGGTTTGGCTGAGGAACCTGGAATTTCCCACCTTCCGGTATTGACTGCCAAAACGTTAGGCCCTGCACACAGGAGACAAAGATTTATCGGCTTATGGAGCACTAAGTGAATCAAATACAGGGACTGTACAGTTTCGGACTCCGGTGTCCATTCTCTTCGCGGTTCCTCTGGGGTGGGCACGGTGCCGCTCAGCTCCCCAGGTGTTCCTTCAACTCCCCTCAAACCCTAGACTTAGGGCTATAACCCTCAATGATACGGGGATGAGCTCAAGCAACCTCCATTCCACCAGGATGTCTTCCTCAGTCCTCCTAGGAACTGAACTAACTGGCTCCGCCCCAGACCAGAATTTATAGGGGAGCTCACCCTGAACCTGGGTTTGATTTTCCCCTTCTGGCCTGGAGGCAGAAGGTGTTGTGTGCGGTCTGATGAGCAGACACCACCACCCGGGGGCAGTGATAACACTGTGGCACTAGGACCCTGGGGTGCACATTAACATGAGTTTAGTGTATCAAAATAGTATCAATGTTATCACCTGGTGTGGAAGATTCCAAAGGTCTCAGGAACAGATATTAATCAGCACGGAGAGGCAGAACTGGTGCAGCAGGATGGATGATACAGGTACATCTTAATGAATTACAATATCATCAAAAAGTTTCAGTGATTCAATAGTTAAAGTGAAGCACATATAGTATATAGAGTCATTACACACAGAGGGATCTATTTCATGTGTTTATTTATGTTAATGTTAATGATTAATGAAAACCCAAAGGTCATTATCTCAGAACATTAGAGTCGGGAGGAAGAAGGGTCTGAGAGATAAAATATGACCTAAATAGATATCGGAGGCTTCACCTTGTGTGGTTGTGAGAGTCACAACCACTATAAAAGCAGATCACGGCTGCTGCAGTCCCCAGTGCGGTGCATATAGAGTAGGGAGGATGAAGGGTTAGACACCACCCTGACATATTCCACGTGACATTATAGGGTGACTATAACATTGATTTAGTAGATAACACGTTTCAGGGCTCCCTGGTCCCTTCCTCAGGACAAATCAATATCATATTGTCATGTTTCAGGGAGTTTCTGGGAGCCCAGAAACACGTTGAGTAATAAATCAATACTATATTCACCCTTTGATGTCTGATGGAATACGGTAGTGCAGTTTTTACCTCTTCACCCTCCCTACTTTAATTTTATAATGACCTTTGAGTTTTCATTGGTTGTAGGCCATAATCATCAACATTAACATAAATAAACACATGAAATAGATCCCTCTGTGTGTAATGACTCTACTGTATATAATATATGGGTTTCACTATATGTATAAAATTACGGAAAAAATGTAACTTTTTGATGATATTTTAATTCACTGAGATGTACCTGACTATTGAACTATAGTGAGGAATCTGAACTGCTGAAGCGGAGCATATATAAGACTAGATGTAGCATAGTAAAGCAGTGGAGATATTCTAAACACACAAGATAGAGAGGATATGGAACAGCAAAAGTGTAGTAGCAACAAGGATGTAGCAGAGCTTAATATTGAAATTGTTATGATGAAGACTAGATGTAGCGGGAACAGGGGCGTTGATGTAGTAGAGATGAGATGTATAACAGCTGGAACAGTAGAGTATTTGTAGTAGAGACTTGTAGTAGCAGATCTGGAATTTGAAGAGATTGCAAAATAAAGTGTAATGGCAGGAATGACAACTACCTGAATACTCAGGATACATCCCACCACCTGAGGCGGCCTAAATGACCATGAAGCATAATGTCATAGCAGAGAGAACCTAATACACAAAACTAGCCAGAGGGGATGCATGATGCAACATTCTGCACCGTTCTTGGGAATGAGCTGATTAACACGAGGTAATCAAGACTTATGAGCAACTCAATTTTATATAAATCAAAATTATATAGAATTTCCCCAAATTAGCTGATTTTATCAAATCCAATTCGTAGGTATATTGCTTGACTCAAATCCATCAGAATGGCAGCCAGCTATCCACCATTTTGCTAGATTCATATGGTCCAGGAAGGGTTAAAAAAACAATAACATTTCTTAGTGTCATGCCTCAGGAATCGATCTGATAACCCTGTGCTGTGTTGTTGGCCTCCTCCACTGAGCCACAGAAGGTTCAGTCTCTGTCCAAGTGCTGATTATCTTTAGCCTTTATTTCATTCTTTTCATGTGCTTCCATTTATCATTTATTCTGGTCTATCACATTGCGGCTGTGGCTATTTATACCTTCCCCCTCCTGATTTTCCTTGCTGGCTATATTCCAATTTGAACACTGCTTGGAGTTCAAGTCATGCTGCCAATGGTTTATATCAGTCAGATTAGGACCAGCGAAGCTTAATATCTTTGCAGTTTTTTTGGCATCTGTGTGAATCCGTCCTAAATTGGATGCACCCGCCTCAATCTTTCACTCTATTGACTCTCAATGGGGCACTTGCAGGTGCATCCAGTTGTTTCCATTTCCCCCTGATCTGAGCATCACCAGATTTTTTACTGAGTCCAAATCTGCATTTCGTTGCAGTTTTGGTCTCCTTGATAAAACGTGTGCATTCAGATCAGGGGCACTCTGGGTGGATTTACAATTGGGCTCAATGTAACTGTGAGACTCTGGATCCTGCTCTATCCGGTTCCTGGATCTTAGTTTTAGAACTGTGCCTGCCCAGAATGCCCAACGGAGCGTGTCATTTGTTCCTGGATCCGGCAGAAAAGTGTAAGCACCTGGAAGCTACTGTCTGCTCCTGCACTGGTATTATCACCTATCCATGAGCCCGGATAAGTGATAATGTGGCGCCTTCAAAACAGGTGACACAGAGGTGTACTGCACCCATAAAAGTGGTGTAGATATCCCAGCCTCAAGTAAGTTACAGGATGATGGGTGGAACCCATACACAAGCACCCCCACACTAGATCACATGGTGGAGGGAACCCATGAGGGTATGTAGTGACCTCCAGGGGGAACTAGAGTGTTAGTTGGTCCCAGGCAGGGAGCCTGAGGGAGGAGGGAGGGTTCCTCGGCTGAGGACCCAGTTTTCCATCTATCAGGAAGATGGATGGGGTTTTCTAAGAGAACCTGGACTAATAGACGATGTTTTCTTTTCCCAGCGAGATGTTGAGTTTTATCTCCGGAAAGGACATCCGCGGCGAGATCTGTACAGAGGTAAGCAGGTGACTTATGAACGTTACCCCGGCCCATTAGGCTGGTTTGCCATCCGCATTGCCCATTGTGCAGACAACCCTTGTTGAACAGTAGACATTGCCCCTGTATATAGCCCCCACCTTTCCAGCAACCATGTCCTTTTGTTTTATATTTTGCCCTTTTTGCAAGCCCTGTTTATCTGAAGACTCAATGACTTTCCATTTGAACTGTCCTTCCCTTGTTTTATTCAATAATGAGTAAATAGCGGCCCGCATACCTAGTACCGGTCCCGTTGGGCCAAGGTAATAATGTGTCTTTTATATGTGTAACATTTGAAGTAATGAGCCTCCCAGTAATGGGAAGAAACCTAAGCTTGCTTGACTGTAAATAGTTACCCGTTGATGTTGATGATGAATATATACAAATGTTTTTCACTTCCCGGTAAACAGGTACTAATACTCGCGGACGAGTATATTCAATCAAGGGGGTATGTGGCGCCCCACAAAACAGGTGACACAGTGGGGTACTGCACCCATAAAAGCGGTGTAGATATCCCAGCTGCAAGTAGGTTACAGGATGATGGGTGGAATCCATACACAAGCACCCCACACAAGATCATATGGTGGGAGGGAACCCGGAAGGGTATATAGTCACCTCCAGGGGAACTAGAGAGTTAGTTGGTCCCAGGCAGGGAGCCTGAGGGAGAAAGGAAGGTTCCTTGGCTGAGGACCCAGGAGAAGGAAAGCTTCCCAGGCGCAGACAGCTAACCTGGGGGAGAGAGGAGAGAGGGGAGTCCAACCCCGGCAGCTTTCTGGGTACCGGAGCCTGCACCTGTGGGATTCTCTAAAGACCACAGAGAATCTGATGAACTTGTGGTATATATATATACAGCCCAGAATCTAGAGCGACCAAGAGAGGGGAGCAGACACAGCCAGGCAAAGCCGCAGTGTTTAGCAGAAGGTTACCCGACGGGAGCAAGAGAGAGTGAGAAAAGGCAGGAGGCCAGATCCGCTTTATGGAGTCAGACCTCACACCAAACTACTGGGAAGCAGGAAAGAATTGGAAGAGAGCAGGCACACGCTGAGGATTCCATTCAGCTTCCTGAGATCCGCTTGCAGCCACCCGTTAGCTACTTGTCTGATAACATCTACTGCACTGAACTGTAACTATTGCTGCTAAAGTCTCAGTAAAGTACCCAGAGTGAAGCGATTTAGACTCTGCTGCATCTTCTTTCCAATGAACTCATTCCTTTCACAGGATTGCTGGACTACAACATTTCAGCCGCAATACCACCGACCTCCGGAGTACTGTGGCGGCGCTGGTGACATCTCACCAGGTACTGTAGGTGGAATCACGACAACTATGGACTTGTAAATAATCCCTTGTATATAATTCCCCTTTTCAGGAGAACCGTCCCCCGGGATATGGGATCAGGCGCGGCCGCCATTCCCCGTGACACAGTTAACCCCTTCTGCTGCCTGATACCCGAGCACCCCATACCCTGGGGCAACACAATAATACTAGTGCAGATGCATCAATTTGTGCACTGGCGGGGGGATCCGGGGACATCCAGGGCGATGCAGACTTTACCTTTATCCCCCTAGATTTAAAAAAAAAGTCAGAGTGAAACCAGCCTTACCTGGGATGGTGTCCGCTCAGATGTGTTTGCTCCTCTAGTTTTAAACCATTAGCTATACCTCAGAGTAGTGCTGTCATCAATGGCGCTCATATACTGTCGATGGTGATAGATGATAGTTTATTTTTCTGTGTAGTGTAAAATCTTGACGTATCTTGGAGCTGACATGTTTCATGATTTCTATTCTTTGAATTAAGCTTCCCCAAAGATAGAGCCAATCCAAGATCTAAGTGATTGTCATCACTGTGTTTATTGCTAACCAAGCAAAAACAACTCCAAGAGTGTACGAGAGTTATCCACGCTGAACACGAGAGAGTGCTTACTTTGCTACTTCTTTTAAAGACTTTGTACAAGCCTTCATGGCAGCAGTATTACCTGAGGGCAGTACCTTGTTTGGCGGGATAATGCTCCTACCACACTGCAAAGATAAGTCAGAAATACAGATTAATAAACTGTCTTTAGAGACTGAGAAATTCTTAGAGATGAGAAGAACTAACTTTGTAATTTACCTAAGAAATCACATTTGCAGAATCCAATTTTCATGTGATTCACGTTTTTGCAAATTCATCGTTATGGTGGCCAGGCAATCCCTATTTTGCTGTCCTAGACAGGGCCAGAGGCGCCGTACAGGGGGCGTAACTACAACAGGTGCAGGGGTTGCAATTACACCGGGGCCTTGGAGCCTAGGGAGCTCGAAAAGTCCCTTTGGCCTATAGAAAAAGACTAGTGCTATTAAGGATTTTCAATACTTGGGGGCCTTGTTGGCACTTTAGGCACTTTAGGTTTGCACAGTTAAAATAATAGACCCTTTACTGACCTCCTGTCCTGCTGCCATTATAGCACTGTTGGTAACCAAGGTTCGAAGCTTAACTGATATTGTGACGTCATACAAGCACCGCATCCAGTCACCACCGACTTTGGTCTCCCCTCCTTCACACCAAATGATCTATCTCCAGGAACTGAGCGCTGTGACCGCTGATCACTGCCTGTTGAGAGATTGTTTGGTCCAAAGGCGGGAAGAAGGAAGTCGGCGGTGCTTGGATTAGGGGCTCGTGTGACGTCACAATGTCATGTGTGCCCCAACAGCGCTAGAATGGTGGCAACATGGGAGGTGAGTGCAGGGTCTATTATTTTTCATTTGTACACAGCAAAAGATAGAACCATGTCTCCATGATTTCACTGCAGTCAGTAAGTTACCTGTGGATAAGCTAGAAATGTAGCCGCGTGTAAAGTGGCCATTACAGTTTAGTTTATATCAGCTTTGTATCCCCTGTAATTTAGGACCCTAAGGGCCACGTCACGCTAGGTGACATCACCGGAGATGTCGGCAGCGACTGGCGGGAGCGCGCACATTTTTGGCACCCCACCAGTGTCGCTGCCCCCGTTTACATGGGGCGACACCTCCGGCAACGCACCGGGGATCTGACAGGTGGCATCGCCGCCGGAGTGTCTAAAAACCCCAGCCTATGGCTCCCATCACCTGTCAGATCACCATCGGCCGTTTACATGGGGCGATGATCGGCCGCCTGGTTTCACAGCGCTGGTTTCACCACTTAAATGCGTCGCACTCGCCCGGTCACATTGGGTGACGCATTGGCGATGTCGGCGGCGATAGGCCACGCCCCAGCATCGCCTAAAAAATCGCCGCCGACATCGCAAGGTGTGACGGTACCCTTACACCTGGGGATTTAGTGGGAATATGCTCTGATTATAGTTTGGGAAAAACACCTGGTACCCAGGAGCTTTAGACTTGTTCCATCCAGTGACATATTTATCTATAGATTGACATCTGGGGAGCTGGCCACTCAAAATATAGTTACTCTCTTGGACAAATAGCATATGTTAGAGCTTGTATATGGTTATGTAAGCATTAGCTTTCAAAAGATATTTAAGCTGGTGAAGATAACAGCGTACTCGGAAGCCTGTTCACCTGTGGGCTATAAGGGGAGGCCCGGTTCGCCACAGTGTAGATCCTAGGAGGGTTCTTTGCCTTTGCTGGTATGCTTCTCACAGCTGATGTTTTTCCGGACAGATGATGCGCCCCCTCCTGGTGAAGAGTTTTTTCTGTATAATGTGCACTTTAAGCATTCTAAACTCTCCCTCTGAGTGATTCAGTACCTGAAATAAAGGAAATGGCCCAGGAAAAGGTTCTTTGATGATTTTGATTTTAGAAAATGATTTTTAAAGCTTTTGTATGTGTTAGGTGAAGAACAGGGAACTATATTTACCAGGAAGGGGCCTAGGATTACAGGGATTAGGGCCGTCCCACATTTGACACCGCCCGCCCGTTTCCTCACCAGTCCCATGTAGACTGTGAGTCCTCGAGGACAGGGTTTTCTGCCCTACTGTACCTGTACGATCTGATTGTCCTAACTTAATGTTCTTGTCCTCGTCTACTCCTGCATATGTAAAGCGCCATGGAATCTAATGGCGCTATATAAATATATAATAACAATAATAATGATTAGGAGCTATATAGCAGGATAGGGGACATATGGGCCAGGATGGGGGACATATACATCAGGATAAGGACATGCATACTAGGAAGGGACCCAAGATTAGGACAATCAGGACATATATACCAAGATGGGGGACATCTCTATCAAGAAGGTGCCCAGGATTGGGACATGTATATCAGCAGGGAAACATATGTACCAGGATAGGGGACATATGTGCCAGGATGGAGGACATATATACAAGGATAAGGATATGCATACTAGGAAGGGACCCAAGATTGGGACATATATGCCAAAATGCGGCACATGTCTACCAAGATGGGACCAAGGATGGGGAGGATATACCAGAATATACCAGAAAGTGGGACATATATACAAGGATGGGGGAATATATCTATCAGAAAGGCGCTCAGTATGGGAGACATATATTAAAGGATGAGAAACATATATACCAGGATTGGGTACAAACATCCGTGAAAGAGACCGAGGCTCCACATACTCTATTTGCATATTCATAATTCCCAGGGGGCAATGCACCTAGGAATTCACTGTGTTGAGCCGCTTTAGCCGGTTGCCCACAGTATTTTCTTGGACTGGTCTCCCTGAGATCAGTGAATGCTTTGTGATCCGTGGAAGAGAGACATATATACCAGGAGATGGGACATATTTACCAGAATAAGGGACATATTTATCATGAAGGAGCTCAACAATGGGACATACATACCAGGGAGGGTGACATATATACCAGCATGGGGACCAGGATGAGAGATATATATACCAGGATCAGGGGCGTAACTACAACAGGTGCAGGGGTTGCGATCGCACCCGGGCCCTGCAGCCTAGGGGGGCCCCAAAAGTCCCTTTGGCCCATAGACAAAGACTAATACTATTAAAGATTTGCAATAATTGGGGGCCCCGTTGGAGCTTTCGCATCGGGGCCCCATGGCCTGAAGTTACGCCACTGACCAGGATGGTGGTCATATTTACCAGGAAGGAGCCCAGAATATGGGAAGAAGAGAGGAGAAAGGGCAAACCTACACTACAAAGGTTCATACAGTTGACCAACATACTAAAAGTGAAGGGCCTAAGTCCAAATTTTTGCACCGGGGCCAATCAGATTCTAGTTATGCCACTGTCTTCTCTACAGATCGGACTGCATGTAATACATAACATGTTCCCTTTAACCTTCCCTCTAAAGGGAGATAGCAAGAATTTTAATATACGTTTGTCTACACCGTGGAGTCAAACTCTTACGCTCAAGACACCAAAGACTGTTTGGACTGGCAATTTCTGCACTACTGTATCTATCCTCTAGTACTTCTACAAGCATCAATCTAACACGTGTATCACAGATTAGTCTTCGACCGCCATTTTTTTTTTATATTATCTAGGCATACTCATTCCCTGCACTTCACCCAATGCTTTAATCCATTTCAAATTAAAATCTATCCTTTATATTTTTACATTGCTACATTGATTCACGTTTCAAGTGGGTCCATAAGGATGGAGTCCCTGCAAGAAATGATATTAGTGAGTGTGACTCGGGTAACAGCGGCAGATATTGAGCTATAGCCACTCCATGTTTTCAAGTGTTATAACTCTGTAAAAGCTCTCTGTCACACGGCAGGCAGAACAAAGTCATTTCCCGCAGATCAATAAAGAGGTTAATAAACCATAAAGATGCAAATTATTAAAAATAAAGCCGACACTTTGCAATGAAAGCAACCAGACTCGTCTAATATTGCAAAACCTCCAGGTCATATTTGCTGTTCCTGTAAAAAAAAAAAAGGATATTTAGTTGCATCCCGGCTAATAATATTCATACGTTTTCCATTTCAGTAGTCGGTTTACATAAGTCTGCCCTTGTTCCTTCTTAGACATTATTCCAAGTGGTGGAGCGTGAAGATGAATGCTATATTGTCGCTATGTAAATTCGTGACACCATCACACAAAAGTAGAGCACTTTCCGCCAACTATAATTGATCGCTCATTAAAGATTGTGTCACCTTATCTTGGTTAACCAGGCCTGCCGGTACAGTTCACCTTGTAAAGATAGCTGTGTTTACCTAAATTACAGTCGCCGGATGACAAAATGCGGCTATTCGCGGCTTTATTTCCATATGATGCAAAGGAAAAAAAGAGAGGATGGAATGAAATGATAGATTTCACAAATGCAGAGCTCAAAGAGCAAATTGTGACCATTACAGAGAGGACAAGCGAGGTAAGGCTTTACTAGACGAGATACTAAAATAGGAAGGTAAGCATTGGGATAAAGACTGAAGGAGGGAATGAGAGAAGAGGAGGGTAGAATAGAAAGGAAAGAGGAAGGAGAGGTCAGAGTGGAAGAAAGAAAGATGTAGGAAGACGAAAAAGGGAAAGAAGAAATGAAAAAGAGGAAAAGGGTAAAAAAAATGGTAGTTAAAAAAGGCAGTTAGAAAGGAAAAGGATGAGAGGTGAAATGTATTAAAAGTTGGTGGAAGTTAGAAAGAGTGGGTGGATGCGAGCAAGGGAGGATGGGAGTGAGTAAGGAAAGGAAAGGGAAAAATGGAATGGAAGATAAGGTGATTGAGGTAGGGAGGGATAAGGGATGCCTGAAAGAAAGGAAAGACAGACAAAATGAAGAAAGCAAAGATGAAATGGCGAGAAGGCAAGAATTGCATATCAGAGGTCAATTAAAAAAGTCAGTTAGAATGGAAAAGGATGAGGGGTGAAACGTATTAAAAGTTGGTGGAAGTTAGAAAGAGTGGGTGGATGGGAGCAAGGGAGGATGGAAGTTAGTAAGAAAAGGAAAGGGAAAAAAGGAATGGAGGGAAAGATAAGGTGATTGAGGTAGGGAGGGATAAGGGATGCTTGAAAGAAAAGAAAGACAGACAAAATAAAAAAAGCAAAGATGAAATGGTGGGAAGGCGGAATTGCATATCAGAGGTCAGACAGAGAAATGATGTAAGGCTTTACTATAGGAGAGCAGAAATACTAAAATAGTAAGGTAATAATTGGGATAAAGACAGAATGAGGGAATGAGAAAAAGGAAGGAAATGAGATAGAAGATACAGAAAAGAGGAAGGAGAGATCAGAGTGGAAGAAAGAAAGATGTAGGAAGATGAAAAAGGGAAAGAAGAAATGAAAAAGAAGAAAAGGGAAAAAATGGCAGTTAGAAAGGAAAAGGATGAGAGGTGAAATGTATTAAAAGATGGCTGAAGTTAGAAAGAGTGGGTGGATGGGAGCAAAGGAGGATGGAAGTGAATAAGGAAAGGAAAGGGAAAAAACGAATGGAGGGAAAGATAAGGTGATTGAGGGATAAGGAATGCTTGAAAGAAAAGAAAGACAGACAAAACAAAAAAATCAAAGATGAAATGGCGGGAAGGCGGGAATTGCATATCAGAGATCAGAAAGCAAAGTGATGTAAGGCTTTACTATAGGAGAGTGGAAATACTAAAATAGTAAGGTAAGAATTGGGATAAAGAAAGAAGGAGGGAATAAGAGAAAGGAAGGAAATGGGATAGAAGAGAAGAGAGGTATATAGAATAGAAGAAAGAAAGATGTAGGAAAAAAAGGAAAGAAGAAATCAAAAGGAAGAAGAGGGAATAAAGGCAGTTAGAAAGGAAAAGGATTAGAGTTGAAATGTTTTAAATAATGGAGGACGTTAGAAAGACTGGATGGATGGGAGCAAGGGAGGATGGAAGTGAGCAAGGAAAATAAAGGGAAAAAAGGAATGGAGAGAAAGACAGGGCAATTGAAGTAGGGAGGGATAAGGGATGCCTAAAAGAAAGGAAAGACAGACGAAATGAAGGAAGCAAAGATGAAATGGTGGGAAGGCGAGAATTGCATATCAGAGGTCAGAAAGCGAAGTAAGGCTTTCCTATAGGAGAGCTTGAAATACTAAAATAGTAGGGTACGAATTGAGATAATGACAGAAGGAGGGAATGAGAGAAGAGGAAGGAAATGGGATAGAATAGAAAGGTAAAGGAAGGAGAGGTCAGAGTGGAAGAAAGAAAGATGTGGGGAAAAGACAAAGGGAAAAAAGAAATGAAAAGGAGGAAGAGGGAAAAAAAGGAAGTTAGGAAAGATTGTTAGAATGGAAATTGATGGGAGTTCAAATGTAAGAAATGACGGTAGGAGGAAGAGGAGGATGGAAGGGAGCAAGGTAAAGAAGAAATAAAATGGAGGGAAAGATAAAGTGATAGAGGTAGGGAGGGATAAGGGACATTTTGAAGAAAGAAAGACAGAAGAAAGGAAGAAAGAAAGACAAAAAGAAAGGAAAAGAAAAAAGAAAGAGAAAGAAAGAGAAAGAAAGAAAGAAAGAAAGAAAGAAATAAAGAAAGAAAGAAAGAAAGAAAGAAAGAAAGAAAGAAAGAAAAGAAAGAAAGAAAGAAAGAAAGAAAAAGGGGGACTTACATATGATAGGGCAGAAAGAAGATAAATTATTGGAATGACAAAGGATGAGGTAGGGGAAGGAAGGGAGAAAAAGTGGAGAGCATTTAGGAAGGGGTAGAGGAAAGAGGGAGAGAAAATAGAAATAACATGATGAAAGGAAGTAAAGAAAGAATGGAAAGAAGAAATGGAATAAAGGATGAAGAACTTTGGGGTAAAGAAATGGAGGTAGAGATGAAGGGAAGGTGGAATGGAGAAAAGGCTGTGAAGATTAAAGAATATATGGAGGAGGAGAGGCATGAAATCAAAAGAAGGAAATTAGATATGGTAGAATGAAGGTCAAAGGTGGTGAACTAGGATGATAGAAGTGAAAAGGTGGAAGGAGAAGTCAGAGAGAAAGTGAGGAAATCAGGTAAGTAGGGAGAAAAGGAGAAAGAAAGGATTGGAAACTTCCCTTTATCCACAACTACTTTCTCAGTAACTCTCTTAACCTTTTGGCCCTTACTGAAACCTGGATCCAGGACTCAGACACTGCCTCCCCTGCTGCTATCTCCTATGGCGGTCTGCACTTCTCTCATTCCCCGAGACCTGGAAACAGACGTGGTGGTGGAGTTGGCCTACTCCTGTCCCCACAATGTACTTTCCAGGTCATCCCCCCCGCTCCATCACTCTCATTCCCTTCTTTTGAGGTTCACACCATTAGGCTGTTCCGTCCCCTCCCCCTCAGGGTAGCGGTGGTGTATCGCCCCCCAGGTTCAACCAGCCACTTCCTCGACCACTTCTCCGCATGGCTGCCGCACTTCATGTCCTCAGAATTACCAACCCTCATCCTGGGAGACTTTAACATCCCCATAAACAGCCTCAACTCCACATCTGCATCCCAGCTCCTAGCTCTAACCAATTCTCTTGGCCTCTCGCAACTCTCAACCTCTGAGACACATAAGGATGGTAACACCCTTGACCTGGTCTTTACCCGACTCTGCTCTTCCTCCTCCTTAGACAACTCATCTCTTTCTCTCTCTGACCACAACATTCTCACCTTCACACTCTCAAACCCTCGCCCACCACAGCATAGTCCGACCTATCACACATTCAGAAATCTACAGGCCATCAACCCTCACACATTCACAGACTCTCTTCTCTCATCACTGTCCCCAATCTCCTCCTTCTCCTGCCCCAATCTGGCTGTGAATTACTACAATGACACTCTCAAAAGTACCCTGGACCAAGTAGCACCCCTCACCCTTAGAACCTCCAAACACAGAGTAAAACAGCCCTGGCTCACATCACAAACTCGATTCCTCCAGCGATACTCGAGGAGTGCCGAACGCCTATGGAGGAAAACTCGCTCACCAGGAGACTTCATCCATTATAAATTCATGCTAAAAACCTACAACTCTGCCCTTCACCTCGCCAAACAGACCTACTTCACCACCCTGATCTCCTCACTAGCCAACAACTCAAAGAAACTTTTTGACACCTTTCACTCTCTCCTCAGTCCGAAAGTGCAGGCTCCTATCACTGACCTCTGTGCTGACGATCTGGCCTCTTACTTCACAGAGAAAATAGAAAACATCCGTCAGGAAATCTGCTCCCAACCTTCAAGTGTTTCTACTCCCATCTCTCCCCACATCCCCTCTGGCTCACTCTCCATTTTTGACCCAGCCACAGAAAAAGAAGTCTCCAGGCTCCTCTCGTCCTCACGTCCCACTACATGCACCTCTGACCCCATTCCCTCACACCTACTACAGACCCTCTCTCCAGTGGTCACCAGTCACTTAACCACAATCTTCAATCTCTCCCTCTCTACTGGCATCTTCCCCTCCTCCTTCAAACACTCTATTATCACTCCACTACTAAAGAAAACGTCCCTTGACCCATCCTGCACAAATAACTACAGACCAGTCTCCAATCTCCCCTTCATCTCTAAACTCCTGGAGCGCCTGGTCTACACCCGCCTCACTCATTACCTCGCCACTCACTCTCTTTTAGATCCATTGCAGTCTGGCTTCCGCCCCTTACATTCTACAGAAACTGCCCTCATCAAAGTGACCAATGATCTTCTGACAGCAAAACGTAATGGTGACCACTCTCTGCTTATCCTTCTTGACCTCTCTGCGGCTTTTGACACTGTCGACCATCAGCTCCTACTCTCTATGCTGCACTCCATCGGCATCAAGGACACTGCTCTCTCCTGGTTCTCTTCCTATCTTTCTGACCGCTCTTTCAGTGTATCTTTTGCTGGCTCCACTTCTTCCCCTCTTCCCCTCACAATTGGGGTCCCTCAGGGTTCAGTCCTTGGCCCTCTCCTCTTCTCTCTCTACACAGCCCCGATCGGACAAACCATCAGTAGATTTGGCTTTCAGTACCATCTTTATGCTGATGACACACAACTATACACTTCAGCCCCTGACCTTACCCCTGCGGTATTAAAGAACACCAATGACTGTCTAACCGCAGTCTCCAATATC
>JARQOC010000005.1:21914266-21941664 GCA_033576535.1 Allobates femoralis
AGGCAACTCTAGTCCTTTCTTAACCCTCGTCTCGGGTACCAGTTCCTAAACTCTCTCCGTTGCTGTGTCTCTTGACACGGTTTGGCTGAGGAACCTGGAATTTCCCACCTTCCGGTATTGACTGCCGAGACGTTAGGCCCTGCACACAGGACACAAAGATTTATCGGCTTATGGAGCACTAAGTGAATCAAATACAGGGACTGTACAGTTTTGGACTCCGGTGTCCATTCTCTTCGCGGTTCCTCTAGGGTGAGCACGGTGCCGCTCAGCTCCCCAGGTGTTCCTTCAACTCCCCTCAAACCCTAGACTTAGGGCTATAACCCTCAATGATCCGGGGATGAGCTCAAGCAACCTCCATTCCACCAGGCTGTCTTCCTCAGTCCTCCTAGGAACTGAACTAACTGGCTCTGCCCCAGACCAGAATTTATAGGGGAGCTCACCCTGAACTTGGGTTTGGTCTCCCCCTTCTGGCCTGGAGGCAGAAGATGTTGTGTGCGGTCTGATAAGAAGACCCTTCTGTTGCTCTCCAGCGTGACACCACCACCCGGGGGCAGTGATAACACTGTGGCACTAGGACCCTGGGGTGCACATTAACATGAGTTTAGTGTATCGAAATAGTATCAATGTTATCACCTGGTGTGGAAGATTCCAAAGGTCTCAGGAACAGATATTAATCAGCACGGAGAGGCAGCACTGGTGCAGCAGAATGGATGATACAGGTACATATTAATGAATTACAATATCATCAAAAAGTTATTTTATTTCAGTGATTCAATAGTTAAAGTGAAGCACATATATTATATAGAGTCATTACACACAGAGGGATCTATTTCATGTGTTTATTTATGTTAATGTTGATGATTAATGAAAACCCAAAGGTCATTATCTCAGAACATTAAAATAGGGAGGATGAAGGGTGTGAGAGATAAAATATGACCTAAATAGGTATCAAAGGCTTCACCTTGTGTGGTTGTGAGAGTCACAACCACTATAAAAGCAGATCACGGCTGATGCAGTCCCCAGCGTGGTGCATATAGAGTAGGGAGGATGAAGGGTTAGACACCACGCTGACATATTCCACGTGACATTAAAGGGTGACTATAACATTGATTTAGTAGACAACATGTTTCAGGGCAACCTGGTCCCTTCCTCAGGACAAATCAATATCATATTGTCATGTTTCAGGGAGTTTCTGGGAGCCCAGAAACACGTTGAGTAATAAATCAATACTATATTCACCCTTTGATGTCTGATGGAATACGGCAGTGCAGTTTTTACCTCTTCACCCTCCCTACTTTAATTTTATAATGACCTTTGAGTTTTCATTGGTTGTAGGCCATAATCATCAACATTAACATAAATAAACACATGAAATAGATCCCTCTGTGTGTAATGACTCTACTGTATATAATATATGGGTTTCACTATATGTATAAAATTACGGAAAAATGTAACTTTTTGATGATATTTTAATTCACTGAGATGTACCTGACTATTGAACTATAGTGAGGAATCTGAACTGCTGAAGCGGAGCATATATAAGACTAGATGTAGCATAGTAAAGCAGTGGAGATATTCTAAAGACACAAGATAGAGAGGATATGGAACAGCAAAAGTGTAGTAGCAACAAGGATGTAGCAGAGCTTAATATTGAAATTGTTATGATGAAGACTAGATGTAGTTGGAACAGGGGCGTTGATGTAGTAGAGATGAGATGTATAACAGCTGGAACAGTAGAGTATTTGTAGTAGAGACTTGTAGTAGCAGATCTGGAATTTGAAGAGATTGCAAAATAAAGTGTAATGGCAGGAATGACAACTACCTGAATACTCAGGATACATCCCACCACCTGAGCCGGCCTAAATGACCATGCAGCATAATGTTATAGCAGAGAGAACCTAATACACAAAACTAGCCAGAGGGGAAGCATGATGCAACATTCTGCACCATTCTTGGGACAGCTGAGTAACACGAGGTAATCAAGACATATGAGCAACTCAATTTTATATGAATCAAAATTATATAGAATTTCCCAAAATTTTCTGATTTTAGGTATATTGCTTAACTCAAATCCATCAGAATGGCAGCCAGCTATCCACCATTTTGCTAGATTCATATGGTCCACGAAGGGTTAATAAACAATGACATTTCTTAGTGTCATGCCTCAGGAATCGATCTGATAACCCTGTGCTGTGTTGTTGGCCTCCTCCGCTGAGCCACAGAAGGCTCAGTCTGTGTCTAAGTGCTGATTATCTTTAGCCTTTATTTCATTCTTTTCATGTCCTTCCATTTATCATTTAATCTGGTCTATCACATTGTGGGTGTGGCTATTTATACCTTCCCCCTCCTGATTTTCCTTGCTGGCTATATTCCAATTTGAACACTGCTTGGAGTTCAAGTCATGCTGCCAATGGTTTATATCAGTCAGATTAGGACAAGCTAGGCTTAATATTTTTGCAGTTTTTTTGCCATCTGTGTCAATCCGTCCTAAATTTGATGCACCCGCCTCAATTTTTCACTCTATTGACTCTCAATGGGGCACTTGCAGGTGCATCCAGTTGTTTCCATTTCCCCCTGATCTGGGTATCGCCAGATTTTTTTTACTGAGTCCAAATCTGCATTTAGTTGCAGTTTTGGTCTCCTTGACAAAACCCGTGTGCACCTAGATCAGGAGCACTCCGGGTGGATATACACTGGGGCTCAATGTAACCTGCATCTGTGGGACTCCGGATCCTGCTGTATCCAGTTCCTGGATCCGGGTTTTAGAATTGCGCCTGCCCAGAATGTCCAAGGGAGTGTGTCATTTGTCCCTGGATCCAGCAGAAGCAACTGTCTGCTCCTGCACTGATATCATCACCTATCCATGAGCCCGGATCAGTGATAATACTAGTGCAGATGCATCAATTTGTGCACTGGCGGGGGGATCCGGGGATATCCAGGGGGATACAGGCTTTTACCTTAACCCCCCTAGATTTTAAAAAAAGGTCAGTGTGAAACCAGCCTTACCTGGGATGGTGTCCGCTCAGATGTGTTTGCTCCTCTAGTTTTAAACCATTAGCTATACCTCAGAGTAGTGCTGTCATCAATGGCGCTCATATACTGTCGATGGTGATACATGATAGTCTATTTTTCTGTGTAGTGTAAAATCTTGACGTATCTTGGAGCTGACATGTTTCATGATTTCTATTCTTTGAATTAAGCTTCCCCAAAGATAGAGCCAATCCAAGATCTAAGTGATTGTCATCATTGTGTTTATTGCTAACCAAGCAAAAACAACTCCAAGAGTGTACGAGAGTTATCCACGCTGAACACAAGAGAGTGCTTACTTTGCTACTTCTTTTAAAGACTTTGTACAAGCCTTCATGGCAGCAGCATTACCTGAGGGCAGTACCTTGTTTGGCGGGATAATGCTCCTACCACACTGCAAAGATAAGTCAGAAACACAGATTAATAAACTGTCTTTAGAGACTGAGAAATTCTTAGAGATGAGAAGAACTAACTTTGTAATTTACCTAAGAAATCACATTTGCAGAATCCAATTTTCATGTGATTTACGTTTTTGCAAATTCATCATTATGGTGGCCAGGCAATCCCTATTTTGCTGTCCTAGACAGGGCCAGAGGCGCCGTACAGGGGCGTAACTACAACAGGTGCAGGGGTTGCAATCGCACCGGGGCCTTGGAGTCTAGGGAGCTCGAAAAGTCCCTTTGGCCTATAGAAAAAGACTAGTGCTATTAAGGATTTTCAATAATTGGGGCCTTGTTGGCACTTTAGGCACTTTAGGTTGGCACAGTTAAAATAATAGACCCTTTACTGACCTCCTGTCCTGCTGCCATTACAGCACTGTTGGTAACCAAGGTTCGAAGCTTAAGTGATATTGTGACGTCATACAAGCACTGCATCCAGTCACCACCGGCTTTGGTCTCCCCGCCTTCACACCAAATGATCTATCTCCAGGAACTGAGCGCTGTGACCGCTGATCACTGCTTGTTGAGAGATTGTTTGGTCCAAAGGCGGGGAGAAGGAAGTCGGCGGTGCTTGGATTAGGGGCTCGTGTGACGTCACAATGTCACGTGTGCCCCAAACTGCGATTACCAACAGCGCTAGAATGGTGGAAACATGGGAGGTGAGTGCAGGGTCTATTATTTTAATTTGGGCAAATAAGTGGATTCAGAAAGGGTGTAGTGCCAATATGTTAATGGTTATCAGGAAGCCATATTGATAGCTTATCCCTTTAACAGTTTAATTGATATTAGCTCTCATTTCTTTTCAATGAACCCTTTAAGCTCACATTTTTCTTCTGCTAACCCTTTCAGATAATAGATACTAAACAGTAATGGCCACTTTACACACGGCTACATTTCTTGGGTGTCCACAGGTAACTTACTGGCTGCAGTGAAATCATGGAGACATGATTCCATTTGTACACAGCAACAAGATAGAACCTTGTCTCCATGATTTCACTGCAGCCAGTAAGTTACCTAGTGACAAGCTACAAATGTAGCCGTGTGTAAAGTGGCCATTACAGTTTAGTGTATCCTCTGTAATTTAGGACCCTAAGGGCCACGTCACACTAGGTGACATCACCGGAGATGTCGGCAGCATTTTTGGCACCCCACCAGTGTCGCTGCCCCCGTTTACATGGGGCGACACCTCCGGCAACGCACCGGAGATCTGACAGGTGGCATCGACGCCGGAGTGTCTAAAACCCCGGCCTATGGCTCCCATCACCTGTCAGATCGCCATCGGCCGTTTACATGGGGCGATGATCGGCCGCCTGGTTTCACAGCGCTAGTTTCACCACTTAAATGCGTCGCACTCGCCCAGTCACATTGGGTGACGCATTGGCGATGTCGGCGGCGATAGGCCACGCCCCAGCATCGCCTAAAAAATCGCCGCCGACATCGCAAGGTGTGACGGTACCCTTACACCTGGGGATTTAGTGGGAATATGCTCTGATTATAGTTTGGGAAAAACACCTGGTACCCAGGAGCTTTAGACTTGTTCCATCCAGTGACATATTTATCTATAGATTGACATCTGGGGAGCTGGCCACTCAAAATATAGTTACTATCTTGGACAAATAGCCTATGTTAGAGCTTGTATTTGGTTATGTAAGCATTAGCTTTCAAAAGATATATAAGCTGGAGAAGATAACAGCGTACTCAGAAGCCTGTTCACCTGTGGGCTATAAGGGGAGGCCCGGTTCGCCACAGTGTAGATCCTAGGAGGGTTCTTTGCCTTTGCTGGTATGCTTCTCACAGCTGATATTTTTCCGGACAGATGATGCGCCCCCTCCTGGTGAAGAGTTTTTTCTGTATAATGTGCACTGTAAGCATTCTAAACTCTCCCTCTGAGTGATTTGTCGGGCCCCACGGGACTGGGGTACTCGGTACTGGACCCGACGGTACTGGGGATGTCACAGGTGGCTTGGTCCGGACCATATCCCTGGCTCGGCAAATAAAGGGGAATATTTACAAGGGGATTGTCACGGGTGACGCCACCCACTTGGTGCGGCCAGTAATGGGGCCGCCGCTGCTGCAGAACCTCCGGGGGTGATGTGAGGGCAGAGAAGATGGTATAGTTCCAGTGGGGGGAACTGTATCCCCCGGGGCAGTAAGGGTAAAAGTCTATTGGGGTTATAGATGGTGGAGAAGGGATAAAGGACACACACTCACGTTTGGTAGACACTGATGCAATTCTCTTCTTCTCCTGATGCTGCAGAGCTGACAGGCTGGATCTGTAAGGAGGAATTGTCTCTGTGCTGAATCTGGAGCAAAGGTCGCAATCAATACACAGACTCACAGTTTTGCTGTTTTCCAAAGCTTTACTGCATATGTTGTTGCAGGTTATAGTCCACGGAGTCTGTAATAGGGCTAAGCTCTCTCCCAACCCTGTCCAGGGTCGTCAGCGTCCTTATGCTGCACTGTGTGTGTGTGTCCTGAGCTGCTGCTATTAGCTGAGCTGCTGGGATTCCTCACGTCTCTCTGTATTCTGCTGGTACCACTTGGCTAGGCAACTTGAGTCCTCTATGCTGTGCTGACCCCTCCGTGTTGCTTCGCTCTGGTACTAGGGGGGCATCTAGAGATCCCACTGTTCCTGGATTCACTGTGCTGTGGGTGCCAGACACAGTACCGGTGTCCGTTCTGTGCGTTCTTCTGGGGCAAGTGAAGGTATCACTCCAGCTCCCAGAAGTGTTCCTCTGTCTTTCGTTCTCCTGTTCCTCTGACCCTTGCTAGGTCTGCACTGAGCTAACTCTGCTCTGTGTCCCCTTCACAGCCCTGCTCCGAGCTGAACTGAGCTCTCCCTCATGGACAAGAGTATATAAGGAAGCAGGTGGTGCTCCCCCTCTTGCCCAGAGGTGGTAGTGTTTGTCAGTGTGTAGTGGGGGAGAGAACCCATGTGATGTTAGTCTCTGTAGGTACTGGGCTTTTTAACGTTGCAATAACTATATACATTTGTCCACGGGCGTTTCTGCTTAGGAGGCCTGAATTCGCTACACCACCCCCAGGCACTTTCTTTCCCTAACTTAATGTACATGGGGGTCAATGCAGTTCCTTCACCCTCTTGGACACAGTCTACTGGGCTCAATTTACGTTTACTTTACATTTAAACAAACATATTTACATTACATATTTAATTCTGCATTTTACTCTTTGTACCTAGCTGGTAACTGACCTTGCGTACTACGCTCTGATCTGCGCAATGTTGATGGAGTTAGCCTGAAAGTGTGAGTAGACGTGTACCTATTTGGGGTGCTTGGTGTTATGGCAGATGGAGGTCTGACTGCAGGACTGGCAAGTTCACTGGGACCAGGAATTTTTTCTTCCTCTTCGGATTCTACTTCCAGTTCTTCCAGTTCTTCAGGTAACACAGGTTCTGGTAACACAGGTTCTGGTAACACTGGTTCTGGTAACACTGGTTCTGGTTTTGGGTCCACCATTGAAGGGAATGCAATCATGGGTACGACAACTGCTCCATGGTAATTTGGCCATGTTGTAGGAAAATCTCCTAGTACCGTGTGGAATACTTCTTCTTTTTCTTGGATAGGTTGGACCTGTACGGATTCTATGACTTCAGGTGTCTTCAGGGTTTCAGGACACAATTTGAGTTGATCACGAGATACGACTGCTGAAGTTTTTCCTTCATCTTTACTTATCAAACAGGTTTTAACATTGTCTAGGTTAGATGGTAAGACTGTGTATGGGACGGTTTCCCACTGATTATCCAGTTTGTTTGTACGTCTCTTTCTCTTGAGAACTTGATCACCTTCTTGTAATGGCATTGCTTGAGCATGTTTGTTAAAGGTCTTCTCTTGTCTAGCTCTTGCTTGCTGTAGGTTTCTCTCTACACATTCTTGCACTTGTTGATACTGCTTCTGACGTTTGGTATCCCAATCTGTTTCTTCTACTTCTGTATCTGGTTTTTCAATTCCCATTTCTAGATCAATTGGTAGCTTACCGGGTCTTGCACGCATAAGATGAGCTGGAGTGCAGTTTGTAGAACTCACAGGGACATGGTTGTATAAGTCTACCAAATCAGGTAATTTATCCGGCCACTGGTTTCTTTCTGACTCTGGTAAGGTCTTTAACAGTTCGATTACGATATGATTCATCTTCTCGCATAGACCATTTGTTTGGGGATGATACGTTGTTGTGCGAATCTTCTTACAACCGTACATATTGCAGAATTCCTTGAATAGTTCTGATTCAAAAGCTGGACCTTGGTCTGCAAGGACTTGTTCTGGGTAACCATGTGGTCGACAGAAATGCATCTGGAATGCTTTTGCTGCCGTCTTTGCTGTCAAGTCTTTGACGGGTACCACCACTAAGAAGCGTGAGTAATGGTCCACGATGGTTAAGGCATAGACATAGCCTGACCGGCTTGGTGACAACTTGACGTGATCTAATGCGACTAGTTCAAGTGGTTGCTTGGTTACTACTGGTTGAAGCGGAGCTTTCTGTAGATCTTTCCTTCTGAGGTTGCATGCGGCACATCTTCTGCACCATAGTTCAATGGATTTTCTCATGCCAACCCAATAGAATCTGTCTCTTAGGATTGCTTCTAACTTCTTCCATCCAAAATGACCTGCATTGTCATGATAAGCTTCTAAGACTATTTGGGTGTCTCGCTTGGGCTCGATTATTTGCCAGACCAGTTCATGCATCTTGGGATTGGTAAATCGTCTACAGAGCTTCCCTTGATTCAGAAACAACTTGCCTTTCTCTTTCCAGAGCTGTATGGTCTCAGCTGGGGCATTCTGATCCGGGTATGCATCCTTATGTGTGATGCGATTAATCTGCCGGTAATCTACGCACATTCTCATGGTCCCATCCTTTTTTTAACTAACACTAGAGGTGCTGCTCAGGGGCTACAACTGTCTCTTATTACCCCTGCAGATTTCATTTCTCTGAGCATGTCTTTGGTGGTTTGGTAGTGAGCTGGTGGTAAGGGTCTATACCTCTCTTTTATAGGTTGATGGTTACCTGTGGGTATAGTGTGCTCTACCCCTTTGATCTGCCCAAAGTCTAACGGGTGTTTACTGAATATCTGTTCATATTCCTTCACTACCCGGTATACTCCATGCTTGTGATGGGGAGGTGTAGAACTGGTACCTACATGCAACTTTTGGCACCAATCCTCCAGCTTCTCCTCTGAGCCATTGTCATCCGCCTGACATGACGGGTTCAAGGGCTCGGCGGCGGTGATGTTGTTGTTATCAACCGTGTACAGCTTAGCCATGGTAGCATACTTAGGTAATGTGACCTCATCTTCTCCGCAGTTCAATAGGCGTAATGGCACTCTTCCCCTGTGTACGTCAACCACTCCCCTAGCAGTGAGTATGGTCGGTCTACTGTCTGAGTACACAGGTTCTACCAGGGCCTGATAGTCTCGCCCTTTAATGCCTATTGCGGCTCTACACCATACCAACATTTCAGTTTTGGGAGGAATTACAATGGGTATTGGGTCACTTACTCGTACACTGCCGATCTCACCTCCGGAGATTTCTACCTGCTGCTTCAACATCAGGGCTTTGATCTCTTTATGCAGAAGCCTCTGTTGTCCAGTTCCGGCAGTCTCGGCGATTTGCTGCAAAACACTTAACACTTCTGAAAAACATTTCTCAATGACATTCATTCCTACCAGCATCACGGGTTCACGGTCTCGCCGGTTGACATCTACGATTATAATACCCTGGTTCTGCAATTCTACCTTCCCAACCTGAATATTCATCTCTCTAAATCCAACCTTTGGTATCACCAATCCATTACCAGCCCATATATCAAAATTAAAATCATCTGGCGCATTAGTAATGTCTGAATCAGCCCAGTACCTTTTATATAGAACATGTGGGATAGATGTTATTTGGGATCCGGTATCCAGCAAGGCACTAAATGGGATGCCATCCAACACAATAGGGATCACCGGCTTTCCTCCCACGAATTTGTCATACCAGGCTGAGGGGCCTTGAGCGTTCATTCCTGGGGAGCGGCCCGCCTGCCCAGGGAATCGTCGTTTAAAGGACACTCTCGAGCAAAATGGCCTGATTTCTGGCAACGGCGGCAAATAGGCTGTCCATCTGGTTGGTAGCGATCGCTGGTTCGTCCTCTTGCTGCTGGGTATCTTCTGGGCCTCATCCACGGAACATCCTCTCTGCTGGTCGCCAGCTCGATCTTGGGTGCAGGTTTTGACTCTCGCAGTTCCTTGATGACCTTGGCCATGGAGATCACGGTGTCCGTCAGGGCATCTAGCTTTTGGTTGATGGCTGCATTTGAGATATATTCCCCGGCCTCAGCAGCAGTCGTTGACATAGCAGATGTCGCTGGCGCTGCCGCCTGCTGAGGTGCTGCTGCAGTGTCAAGCACAGATGTTAATTCCCTTGGCTCTTCCAGTTGCTGCAGACGGATAGCTCTATCTTTCAGCTCAGTAAATGTCATGTCAGGGTTCTGCAGCAGTACCATGCTTAACTGTCCTCGATGGGAAGGGGAATGGAGGCCCTCTATGAATTGGTCAAATAGCATTTTATCAGCTCCCGGGGCTAAAGCAGGTTCTGCCAACTTAAGGGCTTTGAGTGCTTCCTGCAGGTTCAAGGCAAAGTCTCTGGCACTCTGTTTAGGTTTCTGGTGGCATGCAAAGAACCTCATCTTAGCCCGGGCATCAACAGCAGATTCAAAAGTTGCTTTCAGTCTGGCTGCTAGATGTTCTACAGTGTCCTTATCTGTGTCCAGCCAGGACGCCACCTCACGCCGTGCATTGCCCGTTAACTGTCCCATTATCATTCCTACACGCTGGGCTTCAGTGAGGGGATACATCACATAATACTCTTTAATCTTTTGCATAAAGTCAGTTAAAGTATTAGGCTCACCGGAGTATTGGGGCAGCCACATTGCCCCTGGTGTATACGGCATCAGGAATGGCATTATGGATGCTGTTCCCCTTTATTTGCCGAGCCAGGGATACGGTCCGGACCAAGCCACCTGTGACATCCCAGTACCGTCCGGTCCGGTACCGAGTACCCCAGTCCCGTGGGGCCCGACAACCTGGCGTCACGAACAGGATCTACCCGGTCCACAAGAATTGGACCCTGTGCGCCATCTGAACTGTATTTTTGAGAATCCGCCATCTTGGAGCGCGCGGCGCGCGGGAAAGAAAGATGCCGGTACCTTGCATTGGCGCGAACCCAGCCTCCTCCTTTGGTGCTGACGACATCCGGCGGGGAAGAAGATCCCTGTTGCACCCCGGAACCTCCCATAGACATCCGGACGGAAGCGGAAGACGGAGGGCGCATATTAACTAAGGGGGTCCAAGATGTCGCAGCCCGGTGCACAAGGCGGTGACGGAGCAGCCGGTGGAGCTGCAGCGCCGGACCCAGCGATAGGAAATGGCTCAGGAAAAGTTCTTTGATAATTTTGATTTTAGAAAATGATTTTTAAAGCTTTTGTATGTGTTAGGTGAAGAACAGCGGACTATATTTACCAGGAAGGGGCCTAGGATTACAGGGATTAGGGCCATCCCACATTTGACACCCCCCGCCCGTTTCCTCACCAGTCCCATGTAGACTGTGAGTCCTCGAGGACAGGGTTCTCTGCCCTACTGTACCTGTACGATCTGATTGTCCTAACTTAATGTTCTTGTCCTCGTCTACCCCTGCATATGTAAAGTGCCATGGAATCTAATGGCGCTATATAAATATATAATAACAATAATAATGATTAGGAGCTATATAGCAGGATAGGGGACATAGGTGCAAGGAATGGGGACATATACATCAGGATAAGGACATGCATACTAGGAAGGGACCCAAGATTAGGACAATTAGGACATATATGCCAAGATGGGGGACATCTCTATTAAGAAGGTGCCTAGGATTGGGACATGTATATCAGAAGGGGGACATATGTTTCAAGATAGGGGACATATGTTCCAGGATGGGGGACTTATATACAAGGATAAGGATATGCATACTAGGAAGGGACCCAAGATTGGGACATATATGCCAAAATGCATGACATCTCTACCAAGATGGGGCCCAGGATGGGGAGGATATACCAGAATATACCAGAAAGTGGGACATATATACAAGGATGGGGGAATATATCTATCAGAAAGGCGCTCAGTATGGGAGACATATATTAAAGGATGAGAAACATATATACCAGGATTGGGTACAAACATCCGTGAAAGAGACCGAGGCTCCACATACTCTATTTGCATATTCATAATTCCCAGGGGGCAATGCGCCTAGGAATTCACTGTGTTGAGCCGCTTTAGCCGGTTGCCCACAGTATTTTCTTGGACTGGTCTCCCTGAGATCAGTGAATGCTTTGTGATCCATGGAAGAGAGACATATATACCAGGAGATGGACATATTTACCAGAATAAGGGACATATTTATCATGAAGGAGCTCAACAATGGGACATACATACCAGGGAGGGTGACATATATCTCAGCATGGGGACCAGGATGAGAGATATATATACCAGGATGGTGGTCATATTTACCAGGAAGGAGCCCAGAATATGGGAAGAAGAGAGGAGAAAGGGCAAACCTACACTACAAAGGTTCATACAGTTGACCAACATACTAAAAGTGAAGGGCCTAAGTCCAAATTTTTGCACCGGGGCCAATCAGATTCTAGTTATGCCACTGTCTTCTCTACAGATCGGACTGCATGTACAACATAACAGGTTCCCTTTAACCTTCCCTCTAAAGGCAGCTGTAGATTGCAAGAATTTTAACATATACGTTTGTCTACACCGTAGAGTCAAACTCTTACGCTCAAGACACCATAGACTGTTTGGAATGGCAATTTCTGCACTACTGTATCCATCCTCTTGTACTTCTACAAGCATCAACCTAACACGTGTATCCCAGATTAGTCTTCGACCGCCATTTCTTTATTATTTTATCTAGACAAACTCATTCCCTGCACTTCACCCAATGCTTTAATCCATTTCAAATTAAAATCTATCCTTTATATTTTTACATTGCTACATTGATTCACGTTTCAAGTGGGTCCATAAGGATGGAGTCCCTGCAAGAAATGATATTAGTGAGTGTGACTCGGGTAACAGCGGCAGATATTGAGCTATAGCCACTCCATGTTTTCAAGTGTTATAACTCTGTAAAAGCTCTCTGTCACACGGCAGGCAGAACAAAGTCATTTCCCGCAGATCAATAAAGAGGTTAATAAACCATAAAGATGCAAATTATTAAAAATAAAGCCGACACTTTGCAATGAAAGCAACCAGACTCGTCTAATATTGCAAAACCTCCAGGTCATATTTGCTGTTCCTGTAAAAAAAAAGGATATTTAGTTGCATCCCGGCTAATAATATTCATACGTTTTCCATTTCAGTAGTCGGTTTACATAAGTCTGCCCTTGTTCCTTCTTAGACATTATTCCAAGTGGTGGAGCGTGAAGATGAATGCTATATTGTCGCTATGTAAATTCGTGACACCCATCACACAAAAGTAGAGCACTTTCCGCCAACTATAATTGATCGCTCATTAAAGATTGTGTCACCTTATCTTGGTTAACCAGGCCTGCCGGTACAGTTCACCTTGTAAAGATAGCTGTGTTTACCTAAATTACAGTCGCCGGATGACAAAATGCGTCTATTCGCGGCTTTATTTCCATATGATGCAAAGGAAAAAAAGAGGGGATGGAATGAAATGATAGATTTTACAAATGCAGAGCTCAAAGAGCAAATTGTGACCATTACAGAGAGGACAAGGCTTTACTAGAGGAGATACTAAAATAGGAAGGTAAGCATTGGGATAAAGACAGAAGGAGGGAATGAGAGAAGAGGAGGGAAATGGGATAGAATAGATAGGTAAAGGAAGGAGAGGTCAGAGTGGAGGAAAGAATGATGTAGGAAGATGAAAAAGGGAAAGAAGAAATGAAAAAGAGGAAAAGGGTAAAAAAAATGGAAGTTAAAAAAGGCAGCTAGAAAGGAAAAGGATGAGAGGTGAAATGTATTAAAAGTTGGTGGAAGTTAGAAAGAGTGGGTGGATGCGAGCAAGGAAGGATGGAAGTGAGTAAGGAAAGGAAAGGGAAAAAAGGAATGGAGGGAAAGATAAGGTGACTGAGGTAGGGAGGGAGAAGGGAAGCTTGAAAGAAAAGAAAGACAGATGAAACGAGAAAAGCAAAGATGAAATGGCGGGAAGGAGGAAATTGCATATCAGGGGTCAGAAACAAAAATGATGTAAGGCTTTACTATAGGAGAGTGGAAATACTAAAATGGCCGTCATCTACCGCCCCCCTGGATTAATCCCCACCTTCCTTGACCACTTTACCACCTGGCTACTTCATTTCCTCTCTACTGACATCCCCACCATCATTATGGGCGATTTCAATATCCCCATTGACAGTGCCCACCAAACCGCCTCTCAACTTCTTTCCCTGACCTCCTCCTTCGGGCTCTCCCAATGGTCCTCCTCTGCCACCCACAAAGATGGCCACACGCTGGATCTCATCTTTACCCGTCTTTGCTCCCTTACTAATCTCACAAACTAATCCCTCCCCATCTCTGACCACAATCTACTGACCTTCTCCGCCCTCACCTCCCCTACTAAACCACCTCCTCTCCGCAAACTTGATCATCCCCGCAAAAACCTAAAACACATTGATCTACACTCACTCTCAGAATCCCTCCTCCCTCTTGCCAACATAACATCTGTACGTGACACAGACACTGCCACCACCCTCTACAACACCATTTTAACCAAGGCCCTTGACCTAGCAGCCCCCCCCCACATATCACGCTCCACGCACTAATAGGCAACCCCGGCACACCACCCTCACTAAAGACCTGAGACGGGCATCCAGGGTCGCTGAGAGGAGATGGAAAAAATCACGTTCCACTGAGCATTTTGCGCTGTTCAAACAGTCCCTCATCGACTTCAAGACTGCACTTGCCACCGCCAAACAAACCTTCTTCTTATCCCTAATAACATCCCTGTCCAACAATCCCAAGCAACTTTTCAAAACCTTCAATTCCTTACTCCGCCCGCCTGCTCCCCTTCCCTCTCCCCTTATCTCTGCAGTAGACTTTGCCTCCTTCTTCAAAGAAAAGATTGACAGAATCAGAGTGTCACGTCGCCATTGGACTCGGTGGCTGGTGTTCCTGCCTCGGCCGCTGGGAGGAGTGTCACGTCGCCATTGGACTCGGTGGCTGGTGTTCCTGCCTCGGCCGCTGGGAGGAGTGTCACGTCGCCATTGGACTCGGTGGCTGGTGTTCCTGCCTCGGCCGCTGGGAGGAGCCGGATTCCTTCGCTGGTGGCGCCGGTGATAGGAGGGCCTTGTCCTCATATGGAACCGCTCCCGCGACATCTGCCTCTGTCGCTGAGCGCCGCTGTGTTTCCCCTCTGGGTGGTGTTGGTCGCAGAGGAAAGGGCCCTGCAGAGGTGTCCGTTAGGCGCAGCCTGCGTTCTTCTGTCAGAGGAGGCGTGGGTGGAGCCAGTCATGCATCTCCATCTGGCCTGGATCTAGGGGCGGTCCGGATGAGGTCATCAGGTTGTGAGCTACAGCCTATGGGAGGTAGCCGTGCCCTTCAAGTACATTGGAGCCTGGCTTGCAGGCCGCCAGATATAGTTTTGGTTCCCCAGTGATAGTGTGTGTTTAGTTTCGTGTCTTGACCTTTGCCTGGATTTCTGACTCTGCCTCTGCCTATTGATTTTGTACCTCAGCTGCCCTCTTGGTTTTGCCCTTGACCTTTGCCTGGATTTTTGACTCTGCTACTGCCTGACGATTTTGTACCTTCGCTCCCTCTCGGTTTTGACTCGGACATCTGACTTCGTTTTTCGGGTCTTGATTTTCCCTGGCGACCTTCCCTGCTCTGTTGCTCATATAGGCAGCTACCCCATGGGCTCCGCTATAATTCCAGATCCCTGTATAGGGGTTAAGGGTCTCGGGGTTTCTCGGGGTGCTGCCTACCAGCAGCTCGGCCTCACAGCGGATGGTCGTCACACAGAGACAGCATTGATCCACTGTCCCCACAGCCTCCCCTCTCACCTATACTGCCCTCTACTTCCATCAACTGCTTCCCCCCTATAACTGAAGACCAGCTCTCCTCCCTCCTTTCAAAATCACACCTCACTACCAGCGCCCACGACCCGCTCCCATCCCACCTCATTCCCAACCTCACCTCCGTTATCATCCCAGCCCTAACTCATCTTTTCAACCGATCACTTACCACTGGCACCTTCCCCTCAGCCTTCAAACACGCCTTGATCAAACCCATCCTCAAAAAACCCTCCCTCGATCCCACAACTGTCTCCAACTACCGCCCTATATCTCTTCTCCCTTTCGCCTCTAAACTACTTGAACAGCATGTCCACTCTGAGCTGTCCTCTCACCTCTCCTCCTGCTCCCTCTTTGACCACCTGCAATCTTGCTTCCGACCCCTCCACTCCACTGAAACAACCCTGACCAAAGTCACAAATGATCTACTGACTGCCAAAAGCAAGTGCCACTACTCTGTTCTCCTCCTCCTCGACCTGTCCGCCGCCTTCGACACTGTTGACCACACCCTTCTACTACAGATCCTGGAATCTCTTGTCATCACGGACCTTGCCCTCTCTTGGATCTCCTCATACTTAATGGACCGCACCTTCAGCGTCATCCACTCCCACACATCCTCGTCGCCCTACCCCCTATCTGTCGGGGTCCCCCAGGGCTCGGTTCTTGGACCATTACTGTTCTCAATCTACACTCTCTGCCTAGGACAACTCATTGAGTCCCATGGCCTCCAATATCACCTCTACGCCGACGACCGACGACACCCAAATCTACCTATCTGGTCCTGACATCGCCTCCCTTCTATCCAAAATTCCACACTGCCTGTCCACCATCTCCTACTTCTTCTCTGCTTGCTTCCTTAAGCTGAACATGGACAAAACCAAGTTCATAGTCTGCCCCCCAAGACGCTCCCCCTCACGACCTGACCTATCCATCGTCGTCAACGACTGCTCTCTCTCTCCAGTCCCACATGCCAAGTGCCTCGGGGTTATCCTTGACTCTTCCCTCTCCTTCAAGCCCCACATCCAGGCCCTCGCCACCTCCTGCCGACTCCAGCTCAAAAACATCTATAGGATTCGCACTTTCTTGACCACGACACTGCTAAAACCCTTATTCATGCTCTCATCATCTCCCGCCTCGATTACTGCAACCTCCTGCTCACCGGCCTCCCCAATACCTCCCTTGCACCTTTCCAATCTATCTTGAACTCCGCTGCCCGCCTAATCCATCTGTCTCCCCGCTACTCCCCTGTTTCCCCCCTTTGCCAAGCCCTTCACTGGTTCCCTACTTCCCAGAGATCCCGGTTTAAAACATTAACCATGACATACAAAGCCATCCACAACCTGTCCCCTCCATACATCTCTGACATGGTCTCCCAATACCTACTCTCACGCAACCTGCGATCCTCCCAAGATCTCCTCCTCTACTCCCCCCTCATCTCCTCTTCGCACAACCGCATACAGGATTTCTCCCGTGCTTCACCTATACTCTGGAACTCTCTGCCCCAACACATCAGACATTCTCCTACCCTGGGAACCTTCAAAAGAAGCCTGAAGACCCACCTCTTCTGCCAAGCCTACCACTTGCAATAAGACCCGCTCCACCACACCGCCTCACGACTGGAACTTCCCCCTCCCACTGTATCCTCACCCGCCCCTCGTAGACTGTGAGCCCTCGTGGACAGGATTTCTCCCCTCTTGTATCTGTATGACCGAATTGTCCACATTTATTGTTACTTGTATTGTCACTATGTTACTTGTCCTAGTCTGCCCATTTAGCATGTAAAGCGCCATGGAAGAAAATGGCGCTATATAAATTAATAATAATAATAATAATAATAATAATAAATACAGAAGGAGGGAATGAGAAAAAGGAAGGAAATGGGATAGAAGAGACAGAAAAGAGGAAGGAGAGGTCAGAGTGGAAGAAAGAAAGATGTTGGGGAAAAGACAAAGGGAAAAAAGAAATGAAAAGGAGGAAGAGGGAAAAAAAGGAAGTTAGGAAAGATTGTTAGAATGGAAATTGATGGGAGTTCAAATGTAGGAAATGATGGTAGGAGGAAGAAGAGGAGGATGGAAGGGAGCAAGGTAAGGAAGAAATAAAAGAATGGAGGGAAAGATAGAGTGACAAAGGTAGGGAGGGATAAGGGACATTTTGAAAAAGAGAAAGATAGAAGACAGGAAGAAAGGAAGACACGAAGAAAGAAAGAAAGAAAGAAAGAAAGAAAGAAAGAAAGAAAGAAAGAAAGAAAGAAAGAAAGAAAGAAAGAAAGAAATGGCAAAAAAAGGGCGGGACTTACATATCATAGGTCAGAAAAAAGATACATAAATTGGAATGACATAGGATGAGGTAGGAGAAGGAAGGGAGAAAAAGCAAAGGAGAGCATTTAGGAAGGGTAAGGGAAAGAAGGGGAGAAAGAAGAAATAACATGATGAAGGGAAGTAAAGAAAGAGTGGAAAGAAGAAAGGAAAAAAAGGATGAAGAATTTTATGGTAAAGAAACATAGGTAGAGATGAAGGGAAGGTGGAATGGAGAAAAGGTGACGTAGATTAAAGAATATATGGAGGAGGAGAGGCATGAAATCAAAAGAAGGAAATTAGATATGGTAGAATGAAGGTCAAAGATGGTGAACTAGGATGATAGAAGTGAAAAGGTGGAAGGAGAAGTCAGAAAGGAAGTGAGGAAACCGGGTAAGTAGGGAGTAAAGGAGAAAGGAAAGAATGGAAAATAGGAGGAACATAAAGGAAGAAATAAAGGATGGAAGGCAGTAAACAAGATATCATAGTTCTGAAAGTAGGCAGAAGGATAAAAAAGTGCAAGTGAGAAAATAAGAAGGAAAAGAGGAAAACAGAAAAGGAAGGAAGGAAGGGAAGATGAAAAAGGAATGAAGAAAAGATGAAAAGGAAATAAGGAAGAATGGCAAGAACGGAGGATGCAGGATATAGAAGGAAGCAAGCTAGGAAAAAAAGTAATGCATGGAGAAAGGGACTTTGAAAGGGAGTAAAGTGCAGATGGAACTAAAGGAACAAGAAGAAAGATAAGTAGTAAATAAAAGAGAGGGATTGAAACATGGTAAGTAGGAAAGATTAAAGGAAGTAGATAGAATGAGACACAGGAAATAGGATAAGGGAGGAGAAATTAAGGGAGGAAACAAGGGAGAATTAAGAAGGAAAGATGGGAAAGATGTAGGATGGAAGAAATTAAAGAATAAAGGAAATAAGTTAGAAAAGAAGGAGTAGATGAAGGAAGACGAGTGGAGGTGATGGTGGACGGAAGTAAAGAAGTAAGGAGAAAGGGAGGCAAAGAATAAAACCAGTGACAGTGTTTGGCACTGACTTACACTAAATAACACAATAGACTCGAAAGCAAAATAAAGAAAAGAATGGAATAGTATAAAGAATATCAATAGAAGCAATGCTTGCTGGAACGGAAGTAGAAAGGGATGGCAGAAAAAATGGAGGGCATATGGAAAGGTGATGATTATTATAATTAGTGGGAAGAAGGTTTTGGGAAGAAATAGAGAAAAGAGAGAAGCAATGAAAATGAGCTGTCCAGTGGATTGTCTACGCACCACCAGATGAACGGCACCCCATGGGGTCTTGGCCAATACATGAACCAATACCCCATATAAAAGTTTTTTCATTTATCATGAAAAAAACGTTTTGCACTTTTTATCAATCGCGGGGTGCAACCGGGCCCCATGGGGCACTGTTCATCCGGTGGTGCGTAGACGACATACTGGGCTGCCCATTTGGTAAGTTGGGAGGACCTGTGGGCAGCTAACAGACACTCTGCATAGTTTTGTATCAGTGTGAATGGCGTCCTATGCAGGCCCAATATGTGCATGGCAATTCACCTCCCACATCTCTGTAGGTTGAGGTAATTTATCTGCTTTCACCTTGGCTTGCTCTACATAGTGGGGTCTAATTGCATCCTGTAAGTGCAGTGTTGGTTTTTTTTTTTGGCCGCAGGTGGTAAGATTGACTTGGTCAAATTCCAAATATTCAAATGATCTGTCTGTCCTTAGTTTGAGCTACCAAGTGCAAATATTTCTAATAATTGACCGATTGAAGTTCCAAGAAGACACCAGTAATATTCAGTCTGGCCACTGCTCAGCTACATGCAAATATTACCTTACAATAATTTACAATTTTAATGATGTTTTTAGTTAAAAAAAAAGGTAAAGTTTGTTACATGTCTTGTTTGTACATAGTGAATCAACTGCATTGTGCCAAATGCAGCTCATTCTGGGTTTTGGTGGCCAACCGATGGATTCCCCAGTCCTCCGGTTGGCCAGTCAAAGCCTGCTCTTTCTTCATGCCACTCATGGGATTAAATGGTGTCTTAGAAATCTCAGTGGCACAATTAGTAGGGGTGTCATTCTCCTATTCAGCTCATAAAAGTTTTGGGGGCCCACTAGGGAACTCACCAGTTCTTCATTTGGCCAGTCCAAGCTTGCTCTTTACTCATACCACTCATGAGACTTAATGGTGTCTGAGACATTTCAGTGACATAATTACTAGAGGTGTCTTTCTCCTATTCAGTTCATATAGGGTTTGGGAAGCCCACTGAGGAAATTCCCAAGTTCTTTGACTGGCCAATCCAAGCCTGTTCTTCACTCATACAACTCATGGGACTTAAAGGTGTCACAGAAATCTCAGTGACACAATTAATAGAGGTGTTTTTTCTCCTATTTAGCTCATAAAGGGTTTGAGGGGCCCACCGGGGAATTCCCCAGTCCTCCGGTTGGCCAGTCCAAGCCTGCTCTTTACTCATACCACTCATGGGATTCAATGTTGTCGCAGAATGTTCAGTGACATAATTAGTAGAGGTGTATTTCACCTGTTCAGCTCATATAGGGTTTGGGGCCCATCGGGGAATTCCCCAGTTCTCCGGTTGGCCAATCCAAGCCTGCTCTTCACTCATACAACTCATAGAATTCAATGGTGTCCCAGAATGTTCAGTGACATAATTAGTAGAGGTGTCTTTTTCCTATTCAGCTCATAGAGGGTTTGGGGCCCATCAGGGAATTCCCCAGTCCTCCGGCTGGCCTGCTCTTTACTCATATCACTCATGGGACGTAATGGTGTCCCAAAAATCTCAGTGACACAATTAGTAGGGGTTTATTTCTCCTATTCAGTGCCACAATCATTCGTGAAGAACATACTCATCATCCATCTTAAAAGGGTTAAGGACATTTTACACAGTTTTCTAATATTATGCTCCAGAAATTAACACTTAAAGGATTGTATGGATGTTTTTATTAATCCTCCCATAAAAGCAGAAATGTAAATTCCTGAATGACAGCTGCAGATAAGAATCCCCAAATAAAGGGAATAAGAAAAGTCGTCTGGTTTCATACAAATCCTGTAGTCTCGCTCCTCTCTGTAATGGTATCTGTCATTCTGAGCGAGGGGTGGATGTACTTTTAATTTCCACTGCAATTACCATATTTTCTCAGGAGATGAATTGGACAGGGCAAGTCCTTGATTTTAGGCCATAAAGGGATGATAAATCACTCACTTACAAGATCAGATAATTTCATGTCCTCCTTAGGATTCTAGAAATATGGAATAATAGTTCAGAAATGTCTTTCTATTAATGAAGTAAAGGTTGTGATATAATAGAATCTGTCTTTTCTTTGACTTGGTCCTTCTTGACAATATAAGATGTATCCACTTTGGAATTACTTAATTATAACATGAACCTTTTACCAAGTAAAGTCATTTCTTGGAACATATGCCTTATCCAATCACTTTTCGACTCCGTGACATGTAATATTTCCAAAAATTTAAATATAAGAAGTGGCATTAAATCTAAAGCCTGAGTTGACTATAAAGGCTATGCCTATAATGTTGTCTATTGCTTCCTTTTACCATTTAAATTTGAGCAAAACTTCAATGTAGTATTTTTTCTAAGAGATACATGCCAAAAAAGGCAAAAAAAACCTCTCTGGTTGGAACCATAATCATTCTTTTTTTTACAAATAATATGGTTATTATTTTCTATTGACCTTTAGCTCAATCTTGAGCCATGGTGACTTGATGGATAAAGGCTCTGCACGAAGATCGATCTTGTGTATCCAAGGTAGGTTCACCAAGGTCATCTTGAAAGCCTAGATAGGTTCGCCATGGTCTTCCTCAAACCTAAATAGGTCTACCAGGGTGTTCTTCAAGCCTAGATGGGTCCACCAGGGTCTTCTCTGCTGATATCTTGAAAGTATCAAGCCATCGGGTTGCTGGTCTTCCTCTTCGCCTTGTTCCTCGTATTCTTCTTACCATGATGTCCTTCTCCAGTGAATTCTATCTTTATATGATGGTAGACAAGTTATAATTTGGTGATTCTTGCTTAAAGTTACATATCTGGCTTGATTTATTCCAGTATTGATGTGTTTGTTCTTCTTGCTATCTATGATATTGATAACATCCTTCTTTAGATCCACTTTTCTAAGGTGCTGATTCTTCTTCTGTCTTGTTTTCTCTTTATCTTTATCATCCAGGTTTTGCATCGACATGTTACTACACAATAGAACAGACTATGTACGAGCCGTGTCTTCATCACCAGTGAAATGTTCCTTGATGTGAAGACCTGGTCCAGTGACTTCATTGTTGATTTTCCTATAGCTTTTCTCCTATTGACTTTCAGTCTCGTCGCTTCATCTTGAGTGATCATTGATCCAAGTCGGTTGAAGTCCTTTACACCTTCCAGTTCTTCACCGTCCATCTCAGATGTGTCCCGGTCGTACCTGGCAGTAGTCAGTATCATTGTCTTCTTTGTGTTGAGTATCAGTCCCATGTTCGAGCTCCATCTTGGCCCTTCATATTAAGTCCTTCATTCCATCTACATTGTAGCTTTCAGTGTTGCATTGTCTGCGTATCATAGATTGTTGATTGATAAGAACCTTATATGAGTGCAGAATATTAAAGATTTCAAAAACATGACTTTTACTTTTTTATTTTTTTCCAAAAACAGCACCACACGTACATACAGGTTATATATAGTCAGTGGCGGATTATAATGGGGCAATTTACCCTCGGCTGGTGGGCCCCCCACAGCACTGGGCCCGGGGCTACTGCCCATATTGACCTCATTATAATCCGCCACTGTATATAGTATTGCAGTTCATCCCCATTGAAAGCAAAGCAGAAAACCTGCAATATCAATTCGAGCAACTTAGGTTAAGGTTCTTCAAGACTCATCTGGCGCAAGGAAGAAGGCAAGTGCTTGTTTTAATGGAGAAGATCCCTTTGCTCCTGAACCCATCAATACTAATCAGTACCTAGAGGAATAACGCATCAAAAGGCATTAAAAAAGCTTAAAATATATTATTTAATTTTAGTTTCTCATGTCTATGATTTACACTGCACTAATTGAAGTATATAAAAGACTAGCAATATGTCAGATATTGCACCCTTCATCAGGAAAAAAAGATTGGGACTAGGGAATAGTGAGCTTGAAGTGTTAAGTTCTGGGTTTGTACCGAGTGTCCGTGGCTGAGGCTCAAACACAAACTAAAAAATAAGTCTATGTTTGAGTTCATTGTTTGAGTATTGTTTGTTTGTTAATAAAGTTTGTTAAAATGCTGCCAATCATGGAGCTTTGTTGCATGCGTAAGATGACTGTATGCTGCTGTAGACAAGGAAGCGGAAAAAAAAAGGCATGGGCTTCCATTTTTTTTGATAACAGGTAAAAGAGAAAGCTGAAAGCTGCAACCCTCAGCTGTCTGCTTTACCTTGGCTAGTTATCAAAAATAGAGGAGATCCCACACCGTTTTTAAAACTATTTTTTTAAACAATTACAAAATAATGTCATGAGCTCTGCCCTATTTTTGATAACCAGCCAAGGTAAAGCAGACAGTTGGAGGCTGGTATTATCAGGGTTTTATGGCCCTTGCCAGAAAAGTAATACCAGTCCACAGTCACCCCAAGAAGTGGAGCATAACATTAGATGTGCCGATTCTGACCCTTTACCTGGCTCGTCTTTATTGCCCTGGTGCATTGACAATTGTGTAATAGCTTAATGGGGTTGATGAGCAGCTGTGAATTGACAGCTGGCATCAAGCCCTGGTATTAGTAATGGGTAGGTGCTTATCAGACACTTCTATTACTAACCTAACAGGTATAAACTTAAAAAAGACAAACAGGCAAAAAAGGGTTAATTTGAATAAAGACTCCCCCACATGTCCTCGTTCACCAATTTATTACTTCCAAATAAATCGTAGAAGTTATAACATAATCCAAAGAGTAATGTGCCAAGATTGCCATTGAATTCTATGGAGCTTTGTTCTGAAAAAGTTCTCAGAAAGAGGCTTCAGAGATTACTCCCGGTCAGTGGTATGTACGGAACTTCTCAAGAGAGTGAAAAATTCTGCACATATTGCTGATAGGCAGTGATTTCTGGATTTCAGAGAATGTGTCAGAGTAAAGATACAGAAGAATTGAAAAGCATCTGAGAAAGTTCTCAGACCCAGGGTTAAGAGGTCACTACTGGTCACCGGAAGACACAAGAGTGAGAAATTCCATACATCCTGCTGAATGAGAGTGACTTCTGGAGCCTTAGTCTGAGAACTTTCTCAGAATGAAGCTCCATAGAAATCAACGAGCATGATGGGACTTTAAACTTTGGATTACATCGGAACTTCCAGAATTAATTTTGAGGTACTGAATTGGTGAACATGGGCTTGGGGGGTATTTATTCAAATTAACTTTTTTTGTCTGTCTTTTTTAACTCTATACTTATAGGGTTAGTAATGGAGAGGTGTCTGATAGACATCTCTCCATTACTAACACCAGGACTTGATGACAGCTGATAATTCTCAACTGACATCAAACCCTTTAACCTATTACCCTGATTGCCAATGCACCAGGGTAATTGGGAAGAGCCAGGTAAAGTGAAAGAATTGGTGCATCTATTACAACCTGCCACTTTTGTGGGGACTATGAGTTGGTCTATTTAGGCTTGAAGGGCCAAGTAATCATAGCCCTTCCCATCCAAATAATATCAGACCACAGCCGCCTGCTTTACCATGGCTAGCTATCAAAAAAATGGTGTGGGATCCTTTCTATTTTTAATAGCCAGACATGATAAGGCAGACAGATGAGAGTTGCCGCCTGCAGCTGTCTGTTTTACCTGCATTGGTGATCAAAAATAGGTAGGAACCCAAGCTGTTTCTTTTTAATCTTTATTGTTCATAACAGCATACGGTTATCTTCTGCATGCAATCAATATTGTTGATTGACTTTATTAATACGTTAACAATACCTGAACAATGACTTCGGACACAAACTTTTTTTAGTACGTGTTTGAGTCCGAGTCCATTACTAACAGTATACAGTATAAACCCTGAACTTTACAGTTTGGGTTAACTAATCCTTAATAATTGGTACAACCTCTGTAGCTTCATAGGCTAGTTTAAATCTCCAAAATAGGTGAAATTGTGCACTATTATGACCAGCTATTGGACTGTAAAGAGTCCATATATTGGTCATGCATAGGGCCGTTTTCTGTCTGTATCCCCATTATTGTGAACACATTATCATACTGTATGTGTCATACAATTGCATACATGACATGTGTCATATCTCAACTTATGCTCTTCCCCCTTTTCTCTCTAATACCGGATGAATCCTGTTTAACATGCAGGGCAGCAGATAGGGTAGTGTCTAAAATGTATAACAGCAAACAAAAAGGCGTACAGGTAGCTGTAGGTACAGACAATGATTATAAAAGGAGAAAATAATTTTTTGGAGGTATAGTCTTCCACATCTGTAAATTACTTCGCTAGAATATCAGACTATCCATGCTAATGTGCTCTACACAACTGGGCAAAGCAATGACGATAAAAAGAAATGATGAGCTGTGGTGACATCGGACCTTTCAGTCTTTTCTGATACTGTATGTGGAGTATACACAAAGGTTGAATTTCTAATAAATAAAATGCATTATTTTGAATGTTTGTCCAATTGTAAAGACAATGTGTTCAGCTTGAAGAATGTTCTCGTCATAAATCGTTGACTTGCCGTCACTTACGGTATGGTGAGCCTACTTCTCATGTGCCGTCAAGACGTTAATGGCAAATACTAAGTTCACCTCCTATTTGTCCAATGATATTGTATAATTGATGTATATCTGCTTCAACCTAATAAGAGGAATGTCAAAGTCATTAGCCGTATACACTGGCAATAGTGTCTGAAATGATCATTATATTCTAAAAGGTAAACCTCCGGCCTAAATCTATCATTTTCTTGACCTGTCTTTTCTGGTAAAGCTTGATGTAATTAGAGCGTTGCTGATATCAATCATTCTGCTAATGGTTTCCCATTTTGTCATCAATTACACTGAACATTTGAGACAATGATCGCTCGGCCCCGTCTCTTACGCCACTTAGTCGCATTTCTGTCATTGCTTCTAATGGAATTTTAAAGCTTCTGTTAAAGCAACTACCTGTGGAGAGCATTTTAAAATACCAATTAAGTAAAAGCTAATTATTGTAATCCCTGAAGAAATGGTAACATCATTCACTGGTTATAGACTTCTTGATAAAATTCGACATTTCATATTTTCAAGGATATTTTATTTGCAATAAAACCAGTTTTGAAAATTGTAAATGACTCCAATAACTAACAGTGACGTCTACATGTAAAGTTCTCGGGGCATTTTTCTAGTTTACCATATTGATACAATGTGGTTATGAACTCTGCTATAGTTGTGGGCTACCCTGATCTGTAAGTTCAGGGTCCAGGGGCGTAACTACAACAGGTGCAGGGGTTGCGATCGTACCCGGGCCCTGCAGCCTAGGGGGGCCCAAAAGTCCCTTTGGCCTATAGAAAAAGACTAATACTATTAAAGATTTGCAATAATTCGGGGCCCCATTGGAGCTTTCACATCGGGGCCCCAGGGCCTGAAGTTACACCACTGTCAGGGTCCATACCGAACACCTAGTGTTCGGGCACAGATCCCAAATATGGAGTTCCCTGGGAAGTCTATGTAAAAGAACTGTAAAAAGAAAGCAGATATTGATTGAATATCAGCATTACACTTCCGGGGGTGCTCATTAACTTCCTGGGTATTCACTGCTGAAGGATGGAACAGCCAATTGCAGACTCGTATGAGCATCTGTGATTGGCTGCTGGAGTAATCTCGAATCAGCCCATACATTCTAGCATGGTAGAATGTGACATTTTCTGTGACAGCATCTGTGATTGACTGTTGGGCCCCTCACCCATTGACTGATATCATAGTACTGTAAATATAAATAATTAAAAAAATATGATGTAGCGCTTTGCTTTATTTTTTTATTTGCAGTGCAGATAAAGTGAACACTAGCTGCCACCCCCAGCTGCCTGGCTTTACCTTGGCTGGCAAACAAAATACAGCAATCCCATTATTTTTTTTTTACAAAAAGCATGGGCTTTGCTCTATTTTTGATCATCAGCCAAGGTTGGTCGAGGCTGCTGAGGGCTGGGATTCTCAGCGTGGTTAAGGCCCAAGGTCCCTCACGCTGAAAATCGCAGCCCAAAGCCGCCCCTTAAAATGGTGCATTCTTTCGTAGCACCATTTGCAGGTACTTCACCCGGCTCTTTCAGTGGCCCTAGTGGCGTTGAAATACTGGATAATAAAGGGGTTGATGCAAGCTTTGTATTGGCAGTTGGCACTAAGTTCAGATTCATAATGTTGGGTCAATGTTAGACCTGCCCACTGTGAATCTCTAGTAAACATTAATAAAACAGAACACATAAAATAAATCTTTTAATTGAAATAAAACACAAAAGACATCCCTTGTTCCCATTTTTAATAACCAGAAAACCAAAACCCTCTAAGGATATTCCACAGGCAGATGCACAGAAACGTCCGGTCACTGCGCACAACGCTGAC
>JARQOC010000005.1:21941764-22047622 GCA_033576535.1 Allobates femoralis
TCGAATTCGTTCGTTTGTCGAATCGGCGGGGTTTTGACGAAGTTCGGAATGCTCGACGAACCCGTCGAACACCCCGGAAAAGAAAAAACCCGGGCTTGTGGGGCTTTTTCACTTCCACAATGTATATACATACATTGGGAAGTGAAAAAAAGTGAAAGAAAGTTTTAAAAAATTTAAAAAAATAATAAATGCTCACCTGTCCGCGGTCACGATCCCTCCCAAGGTCCTGTGGCCCAACCCTGTGGTACTCATGTTCTGCGGGAACTCCGGTCCATGCCCGGATTTCCCCGGAGAACATATCACCACAGGTCCTAGAAGCACAGGACCTTGCCGGAAAGTTTAAAAATAATATTTTTTTTTCGGACATTTCTTTTACTTAAAAAAGTTCCAAAACATAAAAATTCATTTTAAATTTCCGCCCAATCCTATTGCTAATAGGACGGGGGGGACGCTGTTCTTGCGGGGAAATGACTTAAAACCACAGGTCCTGAAAGCACAGGACCTTGCCGGAAAAGCTTAAAATAGTTTTTTCATGTTTCGGACACTTTTTTTTTACAAAGGGAAAGGGTCCGAATAAAAAAATTCTTTTTTAAGTTTTCCGGGCAAGGTCCTGTGTTCTAGGAGCGTGGTGACGTCATTTTCTGCGGAACTTGGTATGTGCCCGGAGTTCCGCAGAACTGACGCACCACGGGTCCAGAAGCCACGGGACCTGCGGAGGCGTCGGGGGACCGCGGACAGGGGGCTTGATTATTTTTTTTTTTGTAACCTTTTTTCTTTTAGGGAATTTTTTTTTGGCTGAAAAAGGGCAGATGCGGTTTTTGACCGCATCTGCCGCAATTTTTGAACCAAATCGAACATGTTTGAAAAACGCCGAAAATTTTAACCCCAAATTTTCGAAATTGGGAATACCGAATGGGGCCAAAACAACTCGAAATTTTAGATTGGCGAACTATTTGAAACGAAACGTCATCCTACTATCTTATGGCCCAAAAAAATATATTCAAAAACCCCTAGGTCACTCCCAAAATGAATAGAAGCGTGACGATAACATTTTTAAACCGCCGAGATTTGAAAAAAATGAGTCACAGAACATTCTCGGAAAGGTTTTACCTGTTCCCGGAACACAGAAAACGATCTGAGTGTTTCGACTTTGTTTTCACGACACATTCCTTTCTTTTCTGTCTATTATAATTTAAGAAAATAAAAATCCCCGCACTTATTCTCTACAAAGAGACTCAAAGGAATTTGTCAGGAAATTAAAAGCTTCAGTCTGTGAACTCGCTCAACACAGTTGACTCTCTTGTGACTACCCCGGCTTTCCGAAGCTTTCATTTTAATTGCATATTACGTACTGATTAGAGGATTATTAATGCCTGTAGATCACACGGTAATTGTATGATAAATTGTTGAAAGAAATTGTTGTGTACTGTAAAGGCAATTAGTGAATAATTACATATAGATGCCATTTATTTCCATGATACCCTGCACTGGGTTGGTTTGTGTTATAGGTAAATAGCGGCTTTCATATGAAGGGAAATGTATTTTCTTTTTGTTCTCGGGGATGTGGGAATGAAATGTTTTCAAAATTGAGTTTTCTACTTCGTCAAGACAAATAGAAATGATTCATTTCAGAGCATTCTGTGCATTGTGAAGCCCCGGAACGCTGCCTGGTGTTTACCGTCTGTGTTTGAAAATCTATAATTAAACTATTTCTGTTTTTTTATTATTTTTTGCTGTTAAATTTTACTTGTTCTCCCCCACAATCATGAAGACACTTGCTTCACCAACCATAACAAATTTCATACCAGTCTAACATATCCCGACTCTAATACTGTATAACAGAGGGACAAAAGCGCTGATGAGAAAGACCGGACCGAAGGTCTGATGCAATGATATTCCTTTATTCTTTCCGACGCGTTTCGGAGCCTGCTTTGCTCCTTCCTCAGGGATTACAGATCTGTTATCCCTGAGGAAGGAGCCATCAGGCTCCGAAACGCGTCGGAAGAATAAAGGAATATCATTGCATCAGACCTTCAGTCCGGTCTTTCTTCACACCAGTGCTGTTTTCCAGTCTCAAACCACATTACACGTGGAAGTGTGGATCCAGCGGCAGCTGTATGAGCGCAGATACCGGTTGTGGATCACACAACCCTATTACTTGAGCACCCTTCAAACGGACGAACTGCCCTCCCTTCTCATTAAGATAAGACCCTACGCGCCTTTCTGTCTCTTAACACTATAGACGCCAGTACTGTGTAATTTGGCCAGCAATGTTTAAGAGCATGGTTCCTCTATAAGTGCTGGAAACTCCTTTCCTTCACTCCCAGAGTGCATTGCTTCTGTCATCGTATAGTCATTCCACGAGCCAACCCCTCCCCCCCGCCCGAATTGAAGACTCCTGTTTTTTTTGTGTATGCATTTTAACAGGCAAACAGAATGAAAGCCAAGAGATAAAGACTGATTCAATTTCTAGTTCAGACAACGACATGGTTCCTACTCACGTTTACTGTAGTGAGATAGGTATCACGGGGTGATAATAGTGCATGAGCGGAGTACTATCAGGAAGGCAAAAATTGGCTGAGGGAATCAGGAAAGCTAGCCTGATCTTGTAGACTGGGGTTCCCTAGCTGAAGCCTGTTCCTAAAGATACTCCTAAAGGTGGAGATGTCTGGGCCACCACCCTTGCCCTGCTTCTATCCAGCCCTGGGCTAACACCCCCTTAACTTCACCCAGGGAAAGGAACAACGACTCACCACATGGAAGCACTCTCAAAGGTTATCTTCAGGAAAGTTGCAAACAGCTCTGCGTCCACACAGCACAAGTCCAGACCAGAGACTAAACTCTATTAATGATACCACCTGAAGGGTAATGAGATTATTTAAAGACTATGGGAGGAGTAACAGCATCACCTGACACACACACAAGCAGCTCCCAACCCTGAAAAGCCACAGACAGCTAATACTATGGATTTCAACTAAGCTACAGACATTAGCCCGGAAGGCACCAACAGGGATAAACACATTTAATCACTGCAGAGCAGTTCAAGAAGACTGCAGCGCAATCCACCCAACTTTCAGCAGTTAGTATTGATTCTTTGCTCCAAAAGATGGATTACTCTTGACAAAAGGCAGTGGACATCAAGTAAACCAGAAGAGAAACACCTTATAACGGTGAATTAGGAGAGATTTAGCAGGAAAAACACATTATCTGGAAAATTAAGTAATTTAATATATTTTGAATTGAACCATCTAATGAGCATGTGCAAAAGTCACTGGAAAAGGAGAAAGTAGATGAGCCGTGATCTCAACTACCGTAAATAATGTATTCTGTATTGTATCACTAGAGCTGTAACTGTATTCCTATTTGTGATGATAAAAAGGGCATTTAACACACTTCCTGAAAGGACCGGAAGCGTTGGCCTAAATTAGCCAAAGATTGTAATAAGTAAAAAAACAAACAAACTTGATTTAAAGGGGTTGTCCAGGTTTGGGATGAAAGTCTGCAGTCGCTCTCTGTGACTGCAAACTTCTAAATCCTCACAGTGCACACCATACGCTGGCAAAATTCTCAAGGGCGGTTGCGCAACGCAAGTATGCAAGTTGCACTCTACTGGTCACATTTCAACTAGGCATGCTTTTCTCAATGCAAGAGAATTTAGTGAGGCCGTGCACATCTAGTCTTCACATAACTGCTTATATGTAAATGTATGTATACACCAGGGAATCCTGACAGTGTGCAGTGCGCACACTGTTAGAATTCAAAAGTCTCATAGGACTAGTTTATATTACACGAAGGACTCCTTTAAATTGAATCAGTCAGGTCAAAAATCAATATGTGACTGCTATAATTTTCTGATTCCTCGGGTGAAGCTCTTTCTATTAATGCATTTATTCTAGATATAATCTCCCCCTGTCCACTGTAAGATGCAAATAAACACATTCATTCCATCTATCAATCACAGTGAGTGATCACTTACTTCACTCCCCAGTAAATGAATATTCATGTAGTGACATCACTGCACTGCACACAAGGAGTTTGGTAAAAATCTTTCACATGAGGGGACTGTATCCTTCTGTCTTTGCTCTCCTTGTATGCAGCAAAATAAGTGTTCAAATAAAAACACACAGCATCTCTCACAGACAGCACTGGCTTGTGCTCAGAGCAACAAATGGAGGAGATTGCCTTAGGGTCACACTTGCATCATGCATTTTTTTTTAAAAAACGGATGCGTTAACCACCCGTAGACTCCAATGCAAAAAATGCATTGCAAAAGTGCAATGCGTTTGACGCTAAGGGCCGTTTCACATCTATGCGCCCCTGCATTTGCCTGCCCTGCGCTAGTGCTAGTGCAAGCGCAGGTGCTCTCACAGGCAAGCGTATTGGATTGTGCATGTACCATGCGTTAATGCAGTTAATTGAGCCAACAAGTATGCACACATGCCATGAAAATGACAAGGGAAGAAAAAGGATCCTGTAATGCATCCTGCAAATGGATGCAACCTCCCAAGCGTGACCCTAGGCTTGCCTAGCTGAGCTATCTATTAGGTGCCTGCCATCTCTCCGTTCCTCCCCCTTCTAATTAGAAGCTCCGTGCATAATAAGAAGCTCTGTGCACGTCAGCAAAGTGAAAATGAAACTGCCACCAGGATAAGAAAAGTGTTATCACTGTAGTAAAACCTTTAATATTACTAATAATTGTGGCCATCATGTCTCTAGGGGGTGCCCACCCCCCCTAGAGACATGCTACCTACTCAGGTGGGCATGTCATGTCTTAATACTGCTTCTACAGTAAGCTGACTACTAATGATCGTATAGTATGTGCCGCTGTCCGAGGTCCTGTAGGCTTTTACAGTAGATCTATGGGCAGCGCAGCACAGTAGATCTACTGTAAATGCGTACAGGACCTCGGACAGCAGCACATACAATACGTACATTACGTATAGTATGCGCGCAGCTCACAGGGGAGCTGAGGCTTCATTCATAAAATTGTACAGAGCCGACAGGAGCCGGCTTACTGTACGAGCAGTATTACGACATGACATGCCCACCTGAGTTGGTAGCATGTCTCTAGGGGGGGTGGGCACCCCATAGAGACATGATGAGCACAATTATTAGTAACATTAAAGGTTGTAACACAGATTTCACAGTTTGCTCATCCCTGCGGCAGCAGGGATGAGCAAACTGTACGGTAGCTGGATTGTTCCGGATTACACATCCGGAGCAATCCGGTTATCGTATTGCGGCTTCAGCGGCTGAAGCAAATTACGTTCACCGCATCCGGATCTGGAAGCGGTGAACGCAATTCTATTGTAAATTGTGACCCTAGCCTAAGGCACAGAGCACAGGGAAAGGGAGGAAATGCCAGCCTGGGAAGAAGTAAATAATACATGAACATTTACATATTGTGGATTATTCAACCGTAAAAGTAGTGGACCGGACTAGCAAAGCAGCTGTCTGCAGGGTGTAAAAGTTCTTATAGCAAGAGAACTACAAAGGGTACAGTGACTATTTTTATATATTCTGAAAGCTCTGCCCGAGAACTATTCAATGGCACCATTAGGATCATACTGAAAAATGACCTGGCAGAGTCCCTTTAAGTAATAGGTCCTTTTTTCTTATTACAATCCCTTTAAGACTTTTCAGATATGAAAACTAGAATCTTTCCTTCCTACATATTATTAATTCTCAATGCTCAGTACGAGCGCTGTTGAGACGCCAAGAAACAAAAGGGAAAATAAGTTTACCTTCCAGACATGAGAAAAATAAAAAGTGTAATAAAGTGAAGCTATACAGAACATCATGGTTTCCAAAGCAACGTTCATCAGATAACGGGCTGAAACAAACACAAAATATTAATAATAGGAAGAATAATGTATCCACCCTGGTGAAGAAGACATCGTAGCATCTGTCTGCCCACAGCCTTTTATATTCATGCCGAGTCAAGTCTTGATGTATACCTACCTGATGACATTATGCCATGTACAAAATGCAGGATACAAAGGTGAAACGAATTGAGCCTCCAGCTGAATAAACCTGCAGATTCCGTCACTGATATCACTACATTGCAGATAAAAATGTTTTTTCTAACCATGAAAATAAGCCACAAGTATGAATTATTAGGTAAGTCAACAGAGGTGGTGTGGTCCTCTCTCGTAGAAACTGATGCTAAAAACGGATCCTGGGATCAAGGGTGACTGCATTGTTAACAAAAGCGATTTATTCTTTTACTGGACCCAAAAAAGGCAGCAAGCAACGTTTTTGGGTGCAGTAAAAAAAGGATCCGTTTTTTTAACATTCCCTGCGGAAGGAGCTCGGGAGGAGGCTCCGAAACGCGTCAGAAAATAAAGGCTTGAGCTGATCCAGACATTCCAGTGTCTGTGTTTCTTTGGTCTCGGAGCAGCAGCGCGGACACTGAGGCACTTCATCCAAGAATCTGCATTACGACCACGGTCACCGTTGGGAGTGCGGTCCCTGCAGCAGCTGCTTTTACGCTTTTCTACCTGTTGTGGGTTTCACAACTGACAATTCCACATCGCAAAGTGAAAGTGTGCAATTGAGATAAGACCCTATATGCACATTCTTTTTTCACAGATAGGAGTAAATGGCTCTGGAAGCCCCAAAGGCATGAATAGTTGAATAAATAGTGAGCCAGCAAAAGGGTGAGACTGCTGAGTATGTGTTATATGCCTTTGATTGTTGGGGATCCAGTAAAGTCTTACCAACAGTAAAAATAGATGCTAAAGCACTCACCGGTCCTGGATAAAGCACTTAACCTTTATTGCATCTTAGTGATGGCGGTTAACAGGCTTACAATACTGGGATCTAGGGGAGGATGGGAGGTCTTCAGTAATGACGGATCACTTCACGCCTCCTAGTGACGCTTTTACAGGTTACAGCCTCCCCCGCAACCCTGTATTGTAAGCCTGTTTACTGCCATGACCAAGATGCAATAAAGTTTAAGCGTTTTACCCAGGACCGGTGAGTGTTTCCGAGTCTATTTTTACTGTTACCGGAGTGCACCCTTGAACTCGAAGTTTGTGACCCACCCCCGAGCCCTGGGGTACCCGGTTGATTAACAGGGGATGTCACGGGCGGTCTCTGCCCGGTCCTGTGGCCCTGGTGGTTGCTGAAAAAGGGGTTAAAAGTAAAAAGGAAAGGATTCGTGACTCCACCTCTGGTATCCAGTAATGATACCGGTGCTGCTGCAAACCTCCGGGGTTATGATGAGGCAGTAGGTGGAGTGGGATCCCTGGGGCAGTGATGAGATGAATAGAGATTTACACAGGGAGGCAGCTCTCCACACAGCCTTGTCCTTGGTGCTTCAGGATAATGTGGCTCCTCAGGTGGAGATGCTGGCAGGCAGTCTATGTCAAGGGCAGGTTCAGGGGCTGTAATAACAGACACACACATGCTGGCAGTTGTTTCTGTACCTTTTACTGATGATGATGATTCAGGTAACATCCACGGTACTGTCCAGGTGGTCGAGTGGTAGTTCAGGATTTCCACACCCGATGAGTTGTGAGGCCTCCTTGTTTCTGTGTGTGTGTGCCAAAGTCTTGGCCTGTCTGAAACCTGGCCCTGACCTCTCCTGTGTCCCTCACTTTTATAGCAGGCCGTAAGCACCGTCTGTCGGGCACTGCTTCTTCTCTGCGGTCCCTGGCTCTGTAAGTAGCTGTGCTCCAAGTGTCACCAGGAGAATGAAGTCTCCCTGGTCCTCCGGTGTCTGCTGGGCTAACTGGACCCTTGCAGACTCAGACTCCAATGTCCGGGTTGCTTCCTGGGGTGAACCGGTATGGTTCCTCTGCCTCCACTCTGTCTCTAGTACGCCTTGCCTCCGACTCTCACTCTTGGGCCCCTGCATTGGCTAGGATTCCCTCAGGTACGAGCCTAGCGTGGCTCCTTTCACCAGGATGTCTTCACAGTCCTCCCTGGAACTGAACTGCCTAACTTCTCCTCCAGGCCTGAATTTATAGGGGACCTTGCCAGAAGTCGGCAAGTAGAGCTCCCCTTTGAGGTCTGGGGTGGAAAATGTTGCATGTGTAGGGTACCTGGTGCACCATAGAGTCCTGGAGGTGTCAGCGTGGAAGCCGATGGGTGGTTGTTGTTTGTGCTCTTTCGGAGCGAACGTCAGAAGAGGAGGAAAGATAGCGGTGGTGCCTGGCAACTAAAGTAACTTGAAACTTAACGTTGTGTGGTTCCCTCACCCTGTGTTGTCTGAGTAGTGTTCTGCCCATGGGTAAGGAGTCCGGGCATTCAGTGGGATGAGCCCTGGTCCATGCTGTCTTTCTAAAGGTGGCTGGGCCAGCAAATGAGAGCACCCACTGACCCCCGTGTCTTCCCAATCTCAGCTCACTAAATAAAATTAAACACATTTATAAACAATATTTGAGAGAAAAGGGCATTTTGTGTCCATAGAAAAAGTCTTAGCTCTTTGAGGTCAGCTCATGAAAAATAGAACAATAAGGCCAGGGCCACACTTGCGTATGCTATCCTGCTACTGGATCCGTTTTTGACATGCGGAAATGTGTAAAAACGCATCTGTTAACGCACCCATAGACTCCAATGCAAAATACGCATTGCAAAAGTGTGCTAAAGTGCAACCCGTTTAACGCATTGCGTTTTTGAGAAATCCATTTTTAATAGGGTCTGCAACGTTTTTTGGGGTTTTGTCCAAAATGCATGCATTTTTTAACATGGGGATCTATGGGAAACTCATGGTACACATATGTACCATGCATTAACGCATGCGGTAGAAATGGCTCAAAAATTACAACTTAAAAAAAGGATCCGTTAACGGATCCAGTAGACGGATTCAGGCTCTCAAGTGTGGCCCTAGCCTAACTGGTGCTGTGTTGATATTTTTGGTCAGTATATATTAGAGAATTGTTTAAATGATTGCCTTAGGCTGGGGTCACAGTACCATTTTTCACATGCATTTTTGGAGACCTGCGTTTTCAAAAACGCATGTAAAAAACGCACCCATAGGCCCCCATGTTAAAAAACGCATGCCCTAATAGCCAAAAAGCATGTGTGACTGTCCCTTGCGTTTTTGGAGCATATCCAAAAACGCATGCGTTTTTGTAAAAAACGCATGCGTTTTTGTAGAAAACGCATGCGTTTTTATAACATGGGTTCCTATGGGAAACGCATGCAAAAACGCATGTACAGTTAATACCTTTTAGTTCCATTCAAAAACGCATGCGTTTCCCATAGGAGCCCATGTTAAAAAAACGCATGCGTTTTTTTTAACATGGGCTCCTATGAGAAACGCATGCGTTTTTCAAAACGCTCAAAAAAATACTACAAGCACTATTTTTATGTGCAGATTCAAAAACGCAGCCAAAAACGCAGGGAGCCATCAGAGACCTTAAAAAACTCATGCTGACATGAAAAACGCATGTAAAAAAGCATGCGTTTTTAAAAGGCACAAAAAAAACTGTGACCTCAGCCTTAAATAGATAAGGATTCCGGATGAAAATCACTTTACATATCGGACCACAACTTTAATTCTCACCATGCAGTAAACCAAATCCTAAATAGACAGTATCACTTACAAAACCAATTTATAAGAGCAAACATAACCCTTCTGTCATCCCGAAGCCTTGTTCTGTTACATAAGCAATTTCCACAACATCAATTAAGTGGCAGAACGCCGAGCAAAACTGCAGCTCTTTTCATAGATGGCGAAGACTAGAGACGTGTTCTCGCAGAGAGGTGAGGTGGAAAAAGCCTAGCACTCCAGAGCGTGTGAGCAAAACACAGGGCTCCTAATGCACTATTGGGAATCTCACTCCAAAAGTGATTTCACTCATTCCTCTCACATCGCCCTATCGAGATATCATTTCAATAAAACTGCCGTACTCGTCTCTGTGCCAAGTCAAAATATGGCAATCCATTTTACGTGCAGCGCGACTGGGCCATGGCTAATCTCATCCGAGCTTACACGTGACAAGAGAGCCCCCTAGCTTGATCGGCACGTCTCGCTCTTATGTGCCTTCACATTTTTAATATTCCTACGAGACCCAGACCTATAGATTAACATAACTCAAGAAACCTAAGTAAACATCACAATCCACTTGATTAACAGTTGGAAGTGTGCGATCATGTGAAAGGATTTGATAAACGGCTGCCCGGCTTTTCTTCATCATACAAGAGCTAATTACACGAGGTTGTGATTTATCTTTCTATTAAATCTGTGTTCTGTTTGCTTTACTTCACATTTTTTATTTTATTCCGTGGAGCCAACGGATTGTTAATTAGGTCACCTCCCTCAAATGTCATCCTTAATACCAGCAGTGATGTGCCTACCACATCTCATAAAAATGGATTTATGCTTTTTTGTAATTATTTTTTATCTTCTAGACTTTGTGTTCTCGTTAGCAAACATTTCATATACTATTTTTTAAAAAAAACAAAACAAACATTTATATTGCTGATTGCAGCTTTTGGTTATCTTGCTCTTGTCAGATCCAGATATAATGTTATAGAGCTGCCATCAGGTTTCTAACAATTACTTTACCCGTTCACATTGCTGTGAATTTTAGTTTTAACTTTCCCTACATCCAGGAGTCATAGTGGGTTTACACGTCCCGATATCGGCGTCCAACTCCGACCAAAAGTCACGTGGTTCATGCGTTGGACCCAATATCGTTCATGCGTTGTATAGTATAAATGACCAATACGATGCACGAGCGATGCCAAAACGATATCGGGGATCGAATGAGCCTGCTCTCCAGCGGCCCGATATTGGATGGAGGTTGGAGCCGGATCGGGCTGTGTAAACGCCCAACTACGATGTGCAGTACAACGTCCCCTATTCTCTCCCATGTTAAATGGTCGTTCCTGGGTCGGCCGTACAAGGGGGGCGTAGACATCGTAGAGACGTTGTATGCCAATATCGCGCTGTGTAAATCTCCGATGCGATCTTGGAAATCTGGGCAGAAAAAGTGCGCTCCTGTGCCGTCGGATACAATATCGGACCGACGTTGGGACGTGTAAACCCACCATCAGAGCTAGGGTTGAGTGGATCAGGCAAAATTAGAATTTGCCCGTTTGTGTGCATTTTCCCTGGAATTTTCATTTGTAGAGAACTTATTCTCTGCAAATTTAGTGTTCTTTATGATGCTCTGGGGTCCTCATCACATCATCAAATTGTAGACGCATGTGCCGAAATCCACTGCAGGCTTGGACGACGTAGCTCTGAAGAGAAACGGCAAGGTTCTGCTCAAGTCCCAACTTCATGATACGTAGACCTGGAAGCTCCTACCCAAAGTGAGAGGCCAGGGGATTACAGCACTCAAAGCAGTGATGAGAAGGGGCAAATTGAGCACCTCTGCAAGTGATTCACCGAAGTAGGATATCAATTTTTAAAAAACTCACCAAACTGTTGCCACTTCTAATACCCATTGCACCTAGCAGGTGGCTGTCGGCTCCTCCGAGAAGCAACACTTGTATCTGAACACCGGTGCTCAGTCCCCTATGTGGCACCCTGGCACCTGTTGGGCACCACAGAAATCCTTAGAGCACAAATGGAGTAAGTAACAGCAAAGCAAAACCCACCAAACACAACAACACTTAGAACACCTGGTTTCGCCCCGAGCCTCTAGGGGGAGCTCCACTGGTGACTTTGAGCCAGTTCCCCCTATAAAAAGAGTCTTGGAGGGAGAAACTTCAGAGTGTGGTAGACGCTACAAGAGCTGCCTGCCTGTGTGAAACCTCCACCCTATGAGGAACACACTAGGCCCAACCAGCCTGTTAGCAAGTGGAGGTCCCTGCAAATTGGGATAAGAGGAAGAAGGAGATCACCTCTCAGGAACACAGAGTTATTCCGACTCTTTCCTTAATCACCGGTTACTGGAACCGAAGCTGTGAGAGCTGCCCAGCCACCACAGAGAACCAGCAACATCAACAGGAGGTTTAGCCACCTGTTCCACCTGATGCACCCATCCACGAGAGCCCAGGGAAGAGTACTGATCCTGCTCAGACCCTTTTACAGTGCCCTCAGTGCTGATAACCAGGTGAAGCAAGTTCCATTGATCACACTGCCCGGTCCGGCTGGATTCCACATCCACCCGACCTTAGCACCAGAACTAGAGAAAGGAAGCCTAACACTGCTTGCTGTGAACCTCCAGAAGTGCCAACTTCACTATCCCGGTCCGAGTGTACCTGATTACCACCCAGTAAAGGTACCTAAAAGAGACTTTGTGTGGTTGTATGTTACTCCTGGATTCAGCGCGCAGCACCCCGCAGCTGCCTCACAACATCTTGCGCAACTCCCGGCTCCGGGGACTCCCGCTCGTCCTGTGGGGAGCGTTCCATCTCGCTGTATAACATCCCCCGGAGACCCGAACAGCGCTGGTAAAGTTACCAGAACACCCGCAGGTGGCGTCACGAAGACAAATCACCCCTACTGTTCCGCCATTCCCCTATTGATCTGGACCACCAGGCCTACACCACCGCAGGCGCGGTTCCGTGACTGGAGGAGAAACAACGCCCGCTACGTGTACCCCCGGCTACGGTGAGTCACCTACAACCTAGAGCATGGGGGCGATTGTGGCAAGCTGACAGGGAGGAAACTGGTGGTATTTACAGAGATCCTGTCACCTCCAGAACGCCTCCTAAGCTACCAAAACATGTCCCTGCAGCATCCTATCACTAATCTCACACTCCTTTTGTCTCCTAAAAGCATCCTGTGAAAGTGCATAAAAATGTTTTAATACTTACTCATTAGTGGTTATAATTAGCAGGGGCTATATTCTTTAGCCCTTAGGGCGTGTTGTTTTGCAGGCTCCAGGATCCACCCTCTCTCTGTCTGTGTTCCTCTGCTTGTGCAGGCATTGCCCTCCCCCCTCTGTATCACTCACAGAATGCAAATCATTAGTCTTGCCTTCAGCTCCATATCACAGCAGCACAGACAGAGAGAGGGTGGATCATTCGGGGCGTGATAATTAGCACCTAGGGAGGGCTTAGAGTCTCACAGGGGACGCCCTGTGAGACTTATTCAGGGACAAGAAGTCTCAGATTTGTAAGTGTATAGTGTTCATTATGCCAATGTTACAGAGCGCTTTTTTTTATAGAAAAGGAGCACTAATACTGATATGTTAGGGTGCAGGGACAGCTATTAATAGGGTTGGGGGTGATTTGGAGGGGTCAGGTTCCCTTAAAGACACAAGGTTACCATAGGGCATCAGCCACATAGGTTTATGTGATACACAGTGTCAGAGCAGCCTATTGGTCACGCCCAAGCTATTAGACAAGGCGGGCTGCTCCACTCCAGATACATGCATCACCAATGAGAGACGCCCCCCAGAGGGCCCAGCCTCAACTGCAACAGGTAACAATCGCCCCCATGCTCTAGGTTGTAGGGGACTGAGCACCAGTGTTCAGTCATATGTGTTGCCTCTCGGAGGAGCCGACAGCCACCTGCTAGGTGCAATGGGTATTAGAAGTGGCAAAATTTTGGTGAGTTTCACCTCTGCGAGTGCCAAATCTTCAGACATTTTCAAGCCAAGATGGGACTTTCAGTTTTGATGAGGATCGGCAGGTCCTGAGCATGCGTACGCCAGCAAGGTCATGGCCAAGTCATAACTTAGCACAATACAGTCTAATATGTATGGGGTTCCACTAATTCCTACTTGTTCCCAATAGGGGAAATCTGAGGTGAGAAGGATCCACAATTTCAATGACAGGTCATTTGTCCTACTGAGTGACTAGCATCTGCTGGAGGATTTTATCAGTGGCTTTATTGTAAAGAGCTCAAAAGCACTTGGCCGAGTCGAGTATTACTATTTTAATAAATAATTAAAAAATAAATGAGTGGGCTTTGCCCTATTTTTGATCGCAAGCCAAGGTAAAGCCCAGATAGCTTTGGGACTGGAGTTTTCAGAGTGATAACGCCCAAGCATTCTGGAACCCCACCCTGAAAATCACAGCCCATAGCCATGCCTGAAAATGGCGTATTCTTTCGTAATGCCATTTTCAGGCTCTTCCAGTGGCCCTGGTTGGAGTGGCACACTGAGTAGTAAAGGGGTTAATGACAGCTTTGTATTGCCATCTGGCACTAAGTCTGAAATTCATGGTGTCAGGCTAACATTAGATCCAGTCACTATGAATTTCTAGTAAACATTAAAAAAAACACAACACAGACAAAAGTATTTACAATAAAACACAGAAAACGTCCTTGGATCCTTCTTTAATAGCCCAAAACAAACCCTCTGACTATACATCAACAGGTCTGTACCTCAACAGACATGATCAGCTCTGCTACGTTGCTGTGAGCAGACACACATCCGTTGTCAGCGACTAGCAGGCTGACACTGACAACCGCATTACTTCTGAACTCGGGTGACCTCGACTCTGACATCAAAGCGATCACTGCTATAATATTATCAAAAATAATAACAATAATAATAATAATAATAGTAACCCTTACTAATCTCTGCACAAATCAGTCGCCGATATAACACGCAGTCCTAGATGCTTGAGAGGAATCTGACTACTGATTTGATACAAAATCCAGCATAGTGATCTATTATCTAATAATAATAATAATAACTCTTTTAGGTAAAGGTTTTAGTTTTCAATTCCTATATAACAATATATATTCCTATATATATATTAGGCTCTGCAGCTTTAGGTCATTTCCCTTCTTTGGACAATGTTAATATGATGATTGAAAAGTGAATGGAAAGTTGATTTATCTCTCACAAAGTCAAAGGGTCATATATAATCTCCAAAGGGTCGGGGCAATGGGTGAAATGTATTAAGCTTTGTGTCATTTATAGAAGTTCCGCATTCCCTGGACTCCTACAAGTAATGGCCCCTGGATAACTATTTCTGGAAAAAAATCCTATTTTCCTAAGATTTGAAATATGTTTCTGGATCAAGAAACAAATAATCATAATGAAAGTGGACCCCAGAAGAGCTGCTCATAGATTGTAGCCCAAGGAGCCATTCCTGTAATAATCAATAGCAAATCATAAGAAATAAATCAGGGAAATATGTCTGTCAGGTCTACAGCTTGGACATTTTTGGAAACTTGAATTCCCATTTATGTCATATCATCCAACTTTGCAAAAAGGTCAAGCAAGATATCCATCTTCAACATACAGGGGAATTGAGTCGAGGTGCTGGGGACTGGGACTTTGTTCACTTGGACTCCATTTCCAGCACCAATCAGTTGCTGATGACCAATAAAGTCTTCACCTAGGCTGGTTTTTTGGTGCCTGCATCCCCCAGATTCCGTTGCAATTGACAAACTGGATGCATCTGCACCGGTGTTATCATTGATTCATCTCATGGGTCAGTGATAGCACCGGTGCCGGAGCAGGTAGTTGCATCCAGTTGCATAACTTTTTTTGCAGGATTCTGGTTGTAAATTGCATGGTCCTTAGGGGGGGGTGTCATTTCAAACTTGGTTCTGGACATGCTTAGAACAAAAGCCCAGATCCAGAACCTGGATCCAGTGGGATCTAGATCCCCGGGATCAGGGGTCAATATAGAAACATTCCAATCTAACCCGTGGTGCCCCAGATCCGGGTGTTGAAGGTTTTTGACATGGACACCAAAAACATTACATGTTGCATTTTTGCTCTCAGTTTAAAAACTGTGGACACTCAAATGAGGGGGAAACGGGAAGACCTGGATTCACCCGCAAGCTCCTGCGGCCCCATTGAAAGTCAATGGGGTCAAAAACGAAGGCGGGTGCATCCAATTTAAGCTGAATTCATAGGAATGCTAAAAAATGGGAATGTGAAACCAGCCTTTCAGATGATTATCAAGTGAATAACTAATTCTTTACTTTTTTTGATCATCATAATGGATATTTCAGGACAATATGTTTTCAGCGCTGTCTCTGATTGATATAATAGAAGGCCAATTTATAAGGCTTTTGTCACAGCCTCTTGTCATAGGCAGAGAGATTCTTTAGTAGTATATAAATAACTCTTTTCTAAGATCTCAGTCTTTATAGCACTCCACGCTTTTATTTTTCACCAGGTCCACCCTACAGGCTTCAGTTCTCATTTCACAGGTCTGTAAGGGTAAAATTGTTTGAAGTAAGAAGTGATTTTTATATACTTTTATATACTCAGTAAAAATATTGAAACATTTTTCCATAGTCTTAGACCATATACCTTGTCCTCCAGTCAGAGATTCACCATGTGCCTAATGGTCCAGGAATATCTGTCCCTTCACCTCCAGAGAAATTTGAAGATCCACCCAGGGGCGTAACTAGAACTGGCAGGGCCCCATAGCAAACTTTTGAACGGGGCCCCCTCCAAGACATGCCCCCAATGACACGGCCCTCCAAGACACGCCCCCCCCCAAATGACACGCCCCTTCAAGACACACCCCCTTACAGGCCCCAGCAGTATATACAGCAGCCCCAGTGGTATACCGCAGCCTCTCCAGTGGTATATACAGGCCCCAGCAGTATTACAGCAGCCTCCGCAGTGGTGGTATATACAGGCCCCAGTGGTGGTATACAGGGCCCCTGGTGGTGGTATATACAGGCCCCTGGTGGTGGTATACAGGGCCCCTGGTGGTGGTATATACAGGCCCCTGGTGGTGGTATATACAGGCCCCTGGTGGTGGTATATACAGAGTCCCTTGTGGTAGTATACAGAGCCCCTGGTGGTGGTATATACAGGCCCCTGGTGGTATTATACAGAGCCCCTGGTGGTGGTATATACAGGCCCCTGGTGGTAGTATACAGAGCCCCTGGTGGTGGTTTATACAGGCCCCTGGTGGTAGTATACAGGGCTCCTGGTGGTGGTATATACAGAGCCCCTGGTGGTAGTATACAGAGCCCCTGGTGGTGGTATATACAGGCCCCTGGTGGTAGTATACAGAGCCCCTGGTGGTGGTATATACAGGCCCCTGGTGGTAGTATACAGGCCCCTGGTGGTGGTATATACAAAGCCCCTGGTGGTAGTATACAGGCCCCTGGTGGTGGTATATACAGAGCCCCTGGTGGTAGTATACAGGCCCCTGGTGGTAGTATACAGGCCCCTGGTGGTGGTAGTATACAGAGCCCCTGGTGGTGGTAGTATACAGAGCCCCTGGTGGTGGTAGTATACAGAGCCCCTGGTGGTGGTAGTATACAGGCCCCTGGTGGTAGTATACAGGCCCCTGGTGGTGGTAGTATACAGAGCCCCTGGTGGTGGTAGTATACAGAGCCCCTGGTGGTGGTAGTATACAGAGCCCCTGGTGGTGGTAGTATACAGAGCCCCTGGTGGTATATACAGAGCCCCTGGTGGTAGTATACAGGCCCCTGGTGGTGGTAGTATACAGAGCCCCTGGTGGTAGTATACAGGCCCCTGGTGGGTATATACAGGCCCCCCACTCCTCCTCTGCTGCACACGTCACCTGTAAAGGAATACATCATACTTACTTATCTCTGCCGGCTGCCGCCACTCTGCACCGCGCTCCGTCTTCATCCAGCTTCTTCCTGGTTGTGACCGCCGGGCGCAGGAAATGACGTCACAACCAGGAAGAAGCTGGATGAAGACGGAGCGCGGTGCAGAGCGGCGGCAGCCGGCAGAGATAAGTAAGTATGATGTATTCCTTTACAGGTGACGTGTGCAGCAGAGGAGGAGTGGGGGACCTGTATATACACACTGGGGGCCTGTAGCTGACCGGATAGCAGCGTAGCGGTGCTGGGTCCGGGCCCCCCACAAGGGCCGGGCCCCAAAGCGACTGCTACGTCTGCTATGCCGGTAGTTACGCCCCTGGATCCACCTGATTCCTTAAGGTACCGTCACACACCGCCATATGGCTTCCATATTGCCGGCAATTTGACGTGAGCGTGCACGTTTTGGGCACTTTTTCAGATCACAGTCGACCTGTCACACATAGAGATCTCGATTGCGTTCTACGGCGATCCTGCATTCCGGAAATCGCCTGCAGAAGACCGGAAGCGATCTTCCCTTCACACATCGCCATGTTACACGGCACAATCATAGCAGCGATGTCGCCATACTATTTTGATAGGGGCGTGGTAGAGTGTTTTTCACCGCGCCCCTATCACTGCAATTGGTGGACGTAACTGTGTTCCCATTGGTGAGCCTTGCGTGAACGCACGGGTCATCAAATGAGGTGCCTCAGACACAGCTAGCCAATCAGAACACAGTATCACCCACCAATCGCCGCAGGTGCGACGCAAAAAATACAACATCCAAGCACGCCTACTTGATTTCTTTCACGATCACTGTCTATGTCACCCTCGCCCTGTCACAGGCCACCATGAGCTGAAATTGCCTGGTGGATGATGACTGATTTGTCTGCAGTGCAGGGCAATCAGGCGACGCTCCACCGGCAATTTATCACCGTAAAATCTCCCAGTCACACGCCACTATGCACAGGCGATGTGGTTTCCACATCGCCGAATCTAGGAATTGCCAACCAAATCTCCGGCGATATGGCGGCGTGTGACGGTACCTTAAGTTTCCAATCACGAAGAACAGGATTCTGTAGACCACTTTCATGCTAATTACCAACGAGCCGCATATTTTTTCACAGCTCAAATAAGTGATTTAGTCAGAGACTTTCCTAAATATTCTGCAGAATGTTTAGGCTATAGACCCCCAATCTGTAGCTTGGGAGCCACATGTGACTATCAAGCTCGTGAAAAGTGACTCGCGACTGTCTACCAGCTTGGCGCACAAGCACCATGTCTAGCAAACAGCTATGAAGAGCAGGTCTTCAGATGTGGACTTTTGTTAGTAGCTTTGCAAGAGCTGATCTTGATGAAGGTTAAGGTAGGAACGCCTGGATTTTGGTACACTGCCTCAGTGTGTTTTTTTGTGGAAAAGCTATGGCTGCCATTAGTATTAATGGGGCTCTAGGTGTCACTTCTGTGAGTGGGCAAGAGCTGGCGTATTGCTGAATGTGGCTAACGACCCTCTTTTAGAGCTGAATGTGGATTTCAAGGATCTCTGCACTAGACTAAAGGAAAAGGACTGTCAAGGTCCGGTACTTGTTTTTCATGGTATGAAAGCAGAGAAAAGGAATTCCTTATTTTTCTGAAGACAGTGCTGTAGTGTATTGCACTGATGTTCTTGGGCTGATGTAAAAATGTGACATTCAGTACAATGTGAGCGAATGAAGGCTCTTTAGTGTTTCATCAAAAAAAATGTCTGAAAGCTGCTATTGCTCAATGGCAGTATCATCAGTGCCTGTAGGAAATAATGTGCTCTTGAAGCCAAACTATGACAATGTAGACTTTACTATCTAGAAACGTAACTACAAGGTTGAAGGAATGTCTATATGTGGTGATCAGAATTTTCTCTCCTTGTTCCTTGGACAGCAAGGAGGATACACCAAGAACTCATAATTTTTGTGTGAATGCGATAGTCTGAATAGAATTCAACACCAAAACCAAACATGTTGGCCAACAAGAACATCTTTGCAACCTGGACTCAAGAATATAATTGTGGAATGTTTAGTTGACCCTACTAAAGTTCTCCTGTCATCACTCAGCAGTTTGTAAAAACTCTACCAAAAGGAAGGAGAGACTTTTAAAGGTTTTCTTCACTACTTGGACACCCCCTTCTTATTCTCCATGTGCAACTCCATAAAGATTATAAAAGCCCATACACACCTCCGGTGGTGGCGTGGTTCCAATGAGGTCATAACTCATATTCCCTGTACCTACATGACATTGTAATGACAAGTGAGACCCACTAGCAATCACAATTGGCTGCCTTTTCCGCATCTTCAAATGCAGGAGCAATTTATAGGAAGTGAGTTGCAGCCACAATGCTCACTTCCGGTAAACTACTTAACCATCTAAAGACGGGGAGAAGGAAGCGGGCGGCGACTGTTAGTGGCTCTCGATTGTGATATTAATGTCACTTAGGCCCTGGTAACATGAGTTTCAACATCGCTGGGAGGTGAATGTAGGCTTTTTTTTATATCTATGGAGGCGCACATTGGGAATGAGAAGGGGTTGTCCAACTGTCATTGGTGTCTAAGGAAGTTCTCATGCTCAATTATCCCCATTTTGCTTCCTTTTTCAGTCCCCTAGCCCTTACTAAGACCATTTTGCTGTCATTTTTCATAACAGATGTTCCGGTGCCAAATGACAGATGGTCTGGTGTCAAGTTTAGGTCAAGTTCAAGTCCCAAACCAAACTTTTTTAAAAATTGAGCAAATCCGAACATCGACAGGTCTACTCATCACTACTGGATTATCCATTATCCAAAAGTGGAAACAACCAGGGGCGGACCTACCGTGGTGCAGCTGGTTCAGCTGCACCAGGGCCCCGACCGGCTAGGGGGCCCCTCAAGCCTGCAGGGGGGCCCCCAGCCGACCCCCATGTCCCTATGTCAGAGGAGAGGGGGTTAACTGAGGGAAGCTTCCTGCTTCCCTCGGCTGATTACGCCCCTCCTCTCCAGCCCCAGCACCCAGATCTACGATGTGGCGCAGGTAAGAGCCGTACGCTCCACCCTGCCAGCACCCACCTGCTTCTCGCCACCAGCACCCGCAGCACCTCACGCTGCCAGCACCTAACCCCCCCCCCCTGGTCCTCACCTAAGGCTGCACCAGGGCCCGGCAGGCTGAAGGTCCGCCACTAGAAACAACATCATATTATAGACTGTCCATGACCAGGTGATCCTCACAAGATTTCAGGCAACAAAAGAAAATAATTATTGGAAGAGTTGTCCAAGAACCAAGGACTACCTGTGGAGAGCTGCACAAAGACCTGGAATCAGCAGGTACAATAGTTTTTTACAAAAACAATATGTAATGCGCTTCCCCTCCATGACATGTATGCTCCTGTATGCACGGTCCTGCATGCATGCTTATCAGGCAAGAAAAGGCAGATTCAAGAGCATTTAAGACTTGCTCAACAACATTTAGACAAGTCAGTAAATTACTAGGAGAATGTAGACTGGTCAGATGAGACCACAATTTGGATGCCATAATACACATCATGTTCGGAGGCCAAAAGGCAAATGACCCCAAAAACGACATACAACAGTGGAGTTTGGAGGTAGGAACATCATAGTGTGAGGCTGTTTTTCAGCATACAGCACTGTGAAACTATATGATTGAAGGACGGATGAATGGACAAATGTACTGAGACATTCTTGATCAAAATCTTCTGAAGATGAGATGATGGTGGATGGACATTTCATCAGACAATCATCCCAAACACACAGCTAAGGAAACTATTGTTTTTCGAGAAAGAAAATAAATCTGCTAGAATGTCCGAGCCGATCATCAGAGCTGAATCCAGTAGAAAATGTCGGAAGGGATCTAAAGCTCAGAGATCATAGAAGGACCTGCAGGAGGTGAAGAGTGTTTGTGTGGAAGAATGGGCCAAAATCCACCTGAGCAATGTGGGGACGAGTGTCTCAATACAGGAGGCATCTAGAGCTTCATCAACTACAAAGACCAAAGTACCAAGTATTAAAAACATTTCAGTAATGTGTTCAATACCTTTTCACTGTGTTGTTTCTTATAATTACACATTACTTATGGAAGTTTATGGTTTAATATCTTTGCCTTTGTGAATTAGGTAGGTTGTCACAGACATCTGTTGAGAAACTCATGTCAATAGCACCTTTAGATATATATTTACTTAGAAGATTGGTGACATGTTCAATATTTATTTTACCGACTGTAAATTATGGCTGTCTAGTTATTGAGCATCAATCACTCTGGTGTATTAATTGCACTCGTCATTTGAAGTGCCAAAGCTCGAAGTCTCCTATCGGACTGATTATTGTAGCCCACCATTGGGACAGTATAATTATACACAGGCGATGTATTATTCATATTGAAGTTCAACTAAAGTTTCTTCTGAGTTCTGGCAAACATCTAGAAAATCGATGTTGGTAGAGCAGCTGATAGGCTTTATCAAAGAGTAATTAGACTTGACAGATCTATGAGTCTGTAGACACAGTCATATAACCTGGTGAGTTGATCTGTATAAGTCGCAATGGGAATCATTTCTGATAACTGAAGTAAGAAATCCCATCATATTATCATAATCAATAACATTGAAAATATACTTAGGTCTACCGTGTCCCATCTATAATCCTAACTTGGAAGACAAACCCCGATGAAAGTGAAGTTAACTGCCCGAAATTAGGGGAAAAAATACAGTAACTCTACTTCAATTATAGTAAATCCCCGAACCAACATCCCAACTCCAAAAATATGGTTTATCAAACTTGCAATATTAAAATCTTCTAGATAGACATGCAGGAACTTAGTGAACGTCTTTATTATATTCCAACATGTTGTGTATGAACGCTCCATATTTTCCCTGCTCTTCCAATTATTATTTTTATTTATTATTAAAGCGCCATTTATTCGATGGCACCTTACATCTGAAGAGGGGTATACGTAGATAAGAAAAATAATTAGGAACAATACAAGGTCCATACAGGTACAGAAGGAGAGAGGACCCTGCACGTGAGGGCTCACAGTCTACAAGGGATGAGTGACGATACAGTGGGTGAGAAGAGAGGACCCTGCCCACGAGGGCTCACTGTCTACAAGGAATGGGTAAGGATACAGTAGGTGAGGAGAGAGGATGCTGCCCATGAGGGCTCACAGTCTACAAGGGATGGGTGAGGATACAGGAGGTGAGGAGAGAGGACCCTGCCCATGAGGGCTCAGTCTACAAGGGATGAGTGAGGATACAGTAGGTGAGGAGAGAGGACCCTGCCCACGGGGGCTTACAGACCACAAGGGATGGATGAGGATACAGGAGGTGAGGAGAGAGGACCCTGCCCGTGAGGGCTCACAGTCTACAAGGGATTGGTGACAATGCAGTAGGTGAGGAGAGGACCTTGCCCACGAGGGTTCACAGTCCAAAAGGAACAGGTGAGGAAAGAGGATCCTGCTGTGAGGGCTCACAGACACACCAGGAGACGATAGGGCTGGTCATACAGCGGTTTGATGTACTAATGCTCACTGCATGTTGTTAGCTTGTCAGAAGAGGTGGGTCTTTAGGTTCCTTTTGAAGGTTTACATGGTAGGTGAGAGTCTGTTGGGGCAGACCGTTCCAGAGTATGTAGGAAGCATGGGATAAATATTGTATGTGATTGTGGAAAGAAGAGATAAGGGGGCATAGAGAAGGAGAACTTTGGAGGATTGCAGGTTGCGTGTAGGTAATTACCGAGAGATCATGTCAGAGATGTGTAAATGTATGGAGGGGGCAGGTTGTGGATGGCTTTGTATGCCATGGTTAGGATTTTTAACTGGATTCTCTGGGCAACATGAAGCCATAGACTTACAATTCACATCTATGAGGATAGTGACACTTCCATCCCTCCGAACATTGAGGATTTCCATATATTGCTTATTAACAAAGTTTAAACAGATATTTAGAAAAATCTCTATGCTTTAACTCACATAACTACATAACTAGGTAGAAGACAACCATGGACAAATTAGAGGCATAATGGTAATATTAAATGGGCTACAAGCTTAGAAAAAATAGAGGTGTTTTTGGAGCATTGGGAAATTCAGCAACCTGGGCTTCATCAGTGTCATCGATATTGTAAATTATATAAGACATCTCTGGATAGAGACGATATCCACCACCCACACTGAGCATGGGAATAATTAAATTGAGGATGAGAGAGGGAAAGCTGACACTAAGGGTAGAGCGAGTACCACAATATTCGGAATCGCTATACTGGCAACGAGTAGGTACCGGTACTCGTTGCGAGTATAGCGAGTCCAATTACTTTCGCAGTGTATCTATAGATACACTGCGAAAGTAGCCTAAAAGTGAATAAAAGTTGTTAAAAATAATAAATTGACATACTCACCTGTCCGACGCCTGCACCGGGACCGTCCCAGAAGACCTGCGATCACCGGACAAGGACCTGTGACTTCCAGCCAATCAGATGGCCGGTAGCGATCTGGCCAATCAGATGGTGACACGTCACAACCACGTGTGGTGTACTGCCAGGACCTTGCAATCTGGCCAATCAGGTGGCCACTAGGGATCACGTGATTGTGACGTGTCGCTATATGATTTGCCAGATTGCTACCGGCCATCTGATTGGCTGGAAGTCACAGGTCCTTGTCCGGTAATCGCAGATCTTCTGGGACGGTCCCGGTACAGGCGTCTGACGGGTGAGTATGTAATTTTATTATTTTTAACAACTTTTATTCACTTTTAGGGTACTTTCGCAGTATATCTATAGATACACTGCGAAAGTAATCGGACTACTCGCTACTCCCGAGTAAACAAGATATTCGGAAAGTAGCGAGTACCCGAATACCACTACTATTTGGTGAGTTCCAAATAGTAGTGAGTATAATTGCTCATCCCTACTGACACTTCAAGCTTCATTGAAGTGAGACCTCCTGGTGCGGACAGGTAATTTCAGCAGAGGAATGCTTGAGAAAAAAAGAAAACAAGACTGAGATTGCTTTACACAGAGGTGGATAAATACACTTCCCACGCCAAAGCTTCTTCTGATTAGGAAAAGGATCATAGTATTTTTGGCATCTCAGTTCCTCTAACTCTGAGCTTCAAAGCCTTAACAGATTGAGCCTTATGGCCAGGCTTGCCAGTTTTCATCCACTATAGAAAGAGGGGGTGTTTTCCAAGAAATAGGGTATTTATTATGCAAGGTGCTTCCCTCTTAATTAGTCCAAGGTCCAATCACAGACCTGATATTAGAATATTAAAATATAGGCCATCCTCGAAACACAAGCTCCAGGTTAAGTATATAAAAAGCTGTCTGGCACAAAAGAAAGTTGTTCTCTTGTGGGGATCTTTCTATGTTAGATTTTGATCCGTACTTAATTTTCTCTTCCCCAAGGAAAGACTGAAACATTTAGGTATTTCTGTTACTTCTCCCTTTTTATTTTATATCTGTTTCTGCATATTAGTTTGATTTTATTTTTATGTTTTGTAAGTTTTTATTGTAAGCATTGTATTTTTCATATTATAGCTTAAAACTTCAAAACATTTAATATTTGTATACTCTAAAGAATCCATAGCCTTAGAGAGAGTGTGAGCACCTTTAAATTGTCAGACAATAGTATACTTCAGGGACTCATCGCCCCATGTGTTTGATGAGTGGTGGCAGTGTGTTGTGTAGCTGGGGTGGGTGGACTGTATCTGGGTGTGATTTATGCTTATTTTATAGCCTATAGTAGAGGTTAAGTGCTGGGTTGAGTGAGAGTAGATAAATTAACCTTTGCAGGCACACCCTATGTCACATGCTGAGAATGTGTGTACTTGACAACCAGATTTTGCATTTACCATTTTGTACTTGAGTTATTCTGTAAGCAGAGTACAGATAAAACCTGGGTAAAAGAGCAAATTATGAGAAAATTACTACACACCATCATGATGCTACACAACCAACTGATATTAAGACACTGGCTGATGCTATCGGAACTATGGACAGATCTGAAGGGGGCAATGCTGGTTGAGAAGGTGGAAGCAGAAGGGGACAGGGACACCAGAACAACTAAATTCGTTGCGACATAGAGACCTTTTATAGTAGACCAACTTTCTGGAATTGACCAACTAGTATATCCCTTCCGTAACACGACATGGTATAACTCAGAAGACTTACACGGCACAGTTGGCCCACTGAAGGTCACGGGCACAATGAGAAACAACCATAACACATAACCGGTGTTGCGGTAGTGGTCGCTGGGTGAGGTGGAGGAGCTAGTTATTAAGAAGTGGAACGGTTATCAGCATTTCAATAGGGTGGGAGCGGAGGGGTGGGCAGGGGGTGGGTGGAGGGGTCCTATTCATTTCAATTTTTTTTTCTTTGCATTCCCTTTCATTTTCCTCTTTTTTTTCTTTCTTTTTCTCTTTTTCCCATTTCCTTCTTTTTTTTCTTTTTTACTCCCTTTCTTTTTTTTCTTGTAGGGGGGGGTTAAAGGCTTACTATACTAAGCTCACATACTTACTAAAGTCAGACAATGACACGTGTATCGCCACATAGAATACAGACAGACCTGAGACACGTCTTCATGAATGGACAATTTAGACTTTGCAGGCTTTACATGTGGGGAATATGTTATGCAACTGGGTAATTTGTGAAACCTATTAAAAAATAATTAAAAAAAAAATAGAGCAAATTAGGCCGGGGTCACACATCCCAATTCATTTTTTTGCCTTTTCCAAAACCTGATTCTTTTTCTTGGAAAATGCCGTTTTGCATCTATAAATGCTATACGTTAACGCATGCATTTTTCAACAAATTCTAAGCTGAAAAACTAATAATTTTAACAGAGCTTATGTGTGACCCTAGCCTTACTGTGGTGATTCCATCATTTAAGGTTATCCAGTTCACAGGGTTTCCACTACCACATACCCAACCATTTCTCCAAACGTCAGCTCACTGTCATACTTATTTTATCCTCTTTTTGTCCATTCGAATACCGTATACCGTATGTATTCTAGTTGTCAATATACTGAACAGCTAAGGCTGCTTTCACATCAGTGTTTCACGCTGATCGCGGCAGTTGCAGTGAAAAAAACGCAACTGCCGCGATTACCGCATAATGGCCGCAATGTCTATGGGGTTTGCGGTAAGTGTGCGGCAGGTTCGGCCGAAACCGCACTCGCAGCACCTGCCGCAAGCCCCATAGACATTGCATGGACCTTGCCGCAAGTGAACCGCAAGTGCGGCCGTTAAGCGGTAATCGCGGCAGTTGCGTTTTTTTCACCGCAACTGCCAGCGCTCTGCAGAAAGCCTAAAACTTTCACTTTAGCAGCGTATGTGCGGCAGCTTCTGGCTGACTGTACATTCGCTGCTAAAAAGAAATCCACATGAACAAGAAAAAAAATCATACTCACCTGTCCGCAGACTCCCGGGTCACGTCTGATCGCTGAAATGCAAGTGCAGTAAAAAATATGTAAATAACAGGGTACTTGGTCCATACTGCAGAGTACTTACACGTTTTATGGACTAAGTTTTTGTATCATATTGTTTGGCGGCGTGAGCGTGTTCACACAGACACGTTCTTTGTGTGCAGGGTTCATTAGTTTTCTGTAAATTAGCCTCTTGCCTAGCAAGAGATATGAGTTCCCCGCCCCTTACCTTGAGCTCTGCACACAAAAGACTGCTTTCAACCTCAGTCCATATTGGACACTGGACCTGTTTGGACCCTGTTCACTTTATACACATTACTTGATCAGGTTTTTAATACAACAGATAGGACTGCTTCGATATGGGTACACCTTGATGAGGTGAGGCAGCTTGAAGTACATTTTATGCGCAAAAAACGTATGGACCAAGTACCCTGTTATTTACATATTTTTACTGCACTTCCATTTTAGACTTTTTTACTGCAGAGTACTTACACGTTTTATGGACTAGGTTTTTTGTATCAGCACGTCTGATTGCTGCCAGAACCTGTCAATGATCAGCTGATGCTGTCACCTGACAGCATCAGCTGATCGGGAACTTCTGATAAAAAGACGGCCTTTTCCCACAAGGCTAGAAAGCCGCTTTTTCCCACCCAGCCAGTTTAAACGATCAGTTGACAGCATAAGCTGATCAGGAAGTCCGGCTTTTTCCCACCAGGCTGGTTTAAATGATCAGCTGATGCTGTCAGGTGATCATTTAAACCGGCTGAGCGGTAAAAAGCTGGCTTTTTATTTCCGGCCGGTTTCATGAAATTCATGAAATAATTAAAAAAAAGGGCTTCCTCATATTTTTGATTTCCAGCTGGGTACAACTAGGCAGCTGGGGGTTTGAGGCAGCCCGTACCTGCCTGCTGTACCTGGCTGGCATACAAAAATATGGCGAAGCCTACGTCAATTTTTATTTTTAATTCATGGCTCAAGTGGTTAGCACTGTAGCCTTTGCAGCACTGGGGTCTTGAGGTCCTGGGTTCAATTCCCACCAAGGACATTAAGGACAACATCTGCAAGGAGTTTGTATGTTCTCCCCGTGTTTGCGTGGGTTTCCTCCGGGCACTTCGGTTTCCTCCCACATTGTAAAGACATACTGATAGGATGTATAGATTGTGAGCTCCAAGAGAGACAGCATTACTCATGTACAGTTAGGGCCAGAAATATTTGGACAGTGACACAATTTTGGCGAGTTGGGCTCTGCATGCCACCACATTGGATTTGAAATGAAACCTCTACAACAGAATTCAAGTGCAGATTGTAACGTTTAATTTGAAGGGTTGAACAAAAATATCTGATAGAAAATGTAGGAATTGTACACATTTCTTTACAAACACTCCACATTTTAGGAGGTCAAAAGTAATTGGACAAATAAACATAACCCAAACAAAATATTTTTATTTTCAATATTTTGTTGCGAATCCTTTGGAGGCAATCACTGCCTTAAGTCTGGAACCCATGGACATCACCAAACGCTGGGTTTCCTCCTTCTTAATGCTTTGCCAGGCCTTTACAGCCGCAGCCTTCAGGTCTTGCTTGTTTGTGGGTCTTTCCGTCTTAAGTCTGGATTTCAGCAAGTGAAATGCATGCTCAATTGGGTTAAGATCTGGTGATTGACTTGGCCATTGCAGAATGTTCCACTTTTTTGCACTCATGAACTCCTGGGTAGCTTTGGCTGTATGCTTGGGGTCATTGTCCATCTGTACTATGAAGCGCCGTCCAATCAACTTTGCAGCATTTGGCTGAATCTGGGCTGAAAGTATATCCCGGTACACTTCAGAATTCATCCGGCTACTCTTGTCTGCTGTTATGTCATCAATAAACACAAGTGAACCAGTGCCATTGAAAGCCATGCATGCCCATGCCATCACGTTGCCTCCACCATGTTTTACAGAGGATGTGGTGTGCCTTGGATCATGTGCCGTTCCCTTTCTTCTCCAAACTTTTTTCTTCCCATCATTCTGGTACAGGTTGATCTTTGTCTCATCTGTCCATAGAATACGTTTCCAGAACTGAGCTGGCTTCTTGAGGTGTTTTTCAGCAAATTTAACTCTGGCCTGTCTATTTTTGGAATTGATGATTGGTTTGCATCTAGATGTGAACCCTTTGTATTTACTGTCATGGAGTCTTCTCTTTACTGTTGGCTTAGAGACAGATACACCTACTTCACTGAGAGTGTTCTGGACTTCAGTTGATGTTGTGAACAGGTTCTTCTTCACCAAATAAAGTATGCGGCGATCATCCACCACTGTTGTCATCCGTGGACGCCCAGGCCTTTTAGAGTTCCCAAGCTCACCAGTCAATTCCTTTTTTCTCAGAATGTACCTAACTGTTGATTTTGCTACTCCAAGCATGTCTGCTATCTCTCTGATGGATTTTTTCTTTTTTTTCAGCCTCAGGATGTTCTGCTTCACCTCAATTGAGAGTTCCTTTGACCGCATGTTGTCTGGTCACAGCAACAGCTTCCAAATGCAAAACCACACACCTGGAATCCACACCTGACCTTTTAACTACTTCATTGATTACAGGTTAACGAGGGAGACGCCTTCAGAGTTAATTGCAGCCCTTAGAGTCCATTGTCCAATTACTTTTGGTCCCTTGAAAAAGAGGAGGCTATGCATTACAGAGCTATGATTCCTAAACCCTTTCTCCGATTTGATGTGGAAACTCTCATATTGCAGCTGGGAGTGTGCACTTTCATCCCATATTATATATATAATTGTATTTCAGAACATGTTTTTGTAAACAGCTAAAATAACAAAACTTGTGTCACTGTCCAAATATTTCTGGCCCTAACTGTATGTAAAGTGCTATGGAATTAATAGCGCTATATAAATGAATAAATATTATATTATATCATTAAAAAATGAAAAAAAATAAAATAAAACCCCAAAATGCATGGGCTCCCTCTGCATTTTGCATTGCCAGCTAAGGGTAACCCAAGCAGCTACTGGCTGCTAACCCCCACTGGTTTGTGTTACCTTCACTGGCAATGGAATTCCAGAGAAGCCCTTTTTTTAAGTTTTTTTTAACAGAACAATGACGTGGGCTTCACCATATTTTTGTATGTTAGCCAGGTAGAGCAGGCAGATAAGGGCTGCCCCCAACCCCCAGCTGTGTAGTTGTACCCGGCTGGGAATCAAAATTATGGGAAGCCCTTTTTTTAATTATTTCCTGAATTTCATAAAATAATTTTTTTTAAAAACGACGTAGGCTTTGTCCCCATATTTTTGGCCAATATTAGACATGACCACCATGAATTTCTAGTAAAGAGTTAAAAAAAAAACACAACACAGAGAAAAAAATTTTTATTAGAAAAAAACAAAACACATTAGGGACTCCATCTTTCTTCAAGAAAAACCTCCCCCCTCCGATGTAGTCTAAAGGAGTCTTCTTCTTTAGCTCAGTTACATCTCTGGTAGAAATGTAGCTGGGCACACAGTCATGGGAAAGTTGATTTGAGTTCATGCTGTCAAGCATGAACTCCCATTAACTCTGCGATGGCACCGCTGGCTATTTCAAAGGAACAGCTGATGCATCAGCTGTTCATTTGAAATAGCGGGCAGGAAAGCCGGCGATAAAAAGAATTCACTGCCGGCTTTCCCGCCCAGTGCTTCCCTCCCCGCTGCCCGGTGCTTCGCTACCCCGCAGCCTCCCCTCCCGATTCCAAGTTAGAATCCTGGGTATAAATTGTTACATATAGAACATTTCCATTACCTGCTCCTTATAGTGTGAACTGTTACTCAGAGACTATTCCGCTTGCCATTCCTGTGTATGAACTATTATTTGAAGGACTTTAGTAACTTTGCCTCCCAAGTATTTCCCCTGTTCCCTGTTATCTGCACCTAAACCATTGAACTTATTATTTCACGTGTTTTAATACAGACTTTAATCTTAATACCTTGTCTCAGTTGTGTCCTACCCTACGCTATAAGATTCTTGTAGTGATGATGCAGCCCACGGAGGCTAGGCTCACTCTGTCCATGGTGATGAGGCTGACATCCGGGATCTCTGCCTGTGTTGGTAAGGCTTGGAGGCAGCTGGGCATCATGGACAGGGCGAGGAGACCTTGGGGGATGCTTTGACTGCCCTGAAGCTCAGGTGGCTCACAAGCTGGTCTGGGCCTAGAGGGCTGAAGTCCATGCTGGACTGTGGTGGTGTGTGTGGTCTGGGCCTGACAAGGCTGATGTCCATAGAAGTCCATGAGGGACAGTGGATGTATGTGTGTGTGGGTCCTGTGAGGAGTTGGACCCCACGGAGGCCAGGCGGCGGTAACCACCATAGGGACTGACTGTCAGGTCGTGAGGGTCCCGTTAAAATATATGATGGCTTCTGACCAAGGGCCATGCATGTGTGGGGCTGTTTGGTCCGTGGATGAAAGTAAACAGAGCAGAAGCCGCTAGGAGGGGGAGAAGACCAGGTCCTGTAAGAATGGATCTGTGAGGCCAGACGACAGGGGTTAATAGAGTACCGGGAATTGGAAAGTCGAGCTGTCCCTGGAGGGGCTCGCGAGGGGGTGTTTGGTGCAGCCGCTTGCCTGGAAGTCTGGCCTGGTGATGGCAGACTTGGAAGCAGTTGGTGACCTGGAGACACGTGCCAAGGAGTTCTTGGGGGCCTGTCTTGCCCTGGAGCTCCAGTGACTAAACCCAGGTCGGGCCTGGTTCGGAGCAGCTGGAGCGCTGTGTAGAGGCTGGGAACAGTTAGCAGCCTGTGGGAAGGGACCGGACTCCAAAGGGGACACTGGGCCAAGGAAGGGCCTGGCATTCAGGCAGTAACCGTAAACGGATGTACTGGCGGTGACCGAAACCCGGGGAGACGGCAATTGACCCGTGTACTCTGTGTTAGGATATGTGCAATATAAAGTATTGAAGGATGTAATGTAATGTGATGTTATTTATGATGTTATGTGATGTGAGTATAATATATGTATTTTATATGTAATGAGCAGTTTGAGCTTAATAAATGTTCTTACGGTTAAAACATGTTTTGGTGTCATTTTACGCTGTTGAGTGAACCCCCAGGAGTACGCTACCTCACAGTAGCCACATACGGTAGTTGTGTGACTTAATGTCACAGTCAATTATCTGCAAAGAGGTGGTCTTGCATAAACTACTCTCTATTAATTTCTTGAGAAGCTCCAAAAATTGACAAGCAGTTTATAATAAGAGATGCTTATGCTATTGTTTTTAGATATTATAGCATTGATGAATTATTCTTTGGGACTTTGGTATTTAGATAACATGTGAAATTATTTGTTACCATGTAGCAAAGGTATGTATGTAATGTGTTGTCATATTGTTATTTGTACTTTTATTTGGCACAGAATGAGGTTATTATTTGGGTACCAATTTTTTTGATTGTATAACTAGAGCAATACTTATTATTATTGCCCTTCACAAATGGATATGGATAACGGCTTAGTTTGAGCAAGATATTTGAAAGCCACAAACACTGATTTAAGGCCCTGGAGGTGCTAAGCACTGAGCTTATACAGGAGCATTCATGTCATCAGCAACTTCTCAAATTCAGCCCACTGTTGAAAGGGTTGGTTTACAAAACTCTTCATATTAGGAAGATAGTATAAAGGAGAATTAATCCTAGCATAACACATGAGGATATAATAAGTGCAGTTTTACCACTATATTGTGGATCACATGCATTCTGCCAAATATTCTAAGGTCCAAAGAATATAGTGACTTCAGACTGTTGATAAAGTTTGGGCGGCTTCACACCACGGCTTTCAGGATCCAGGACTGTCCGGTGTGAACCCGACATCCCTGGTTCCGATTTCGGCCCCATAGTATCCCTATGGGGCCGGATGGCAGTTATTTGCCATCCAGTTTCCATTTGTCTAGGATGATCCTGGAGAATTCGAGTTTTTCTTCCGGACACAAAATCGTAGCTCGCCGCGATTTTCTGTTCAGGGTAAAAATCTGAACAAATCGGATCCTCCCGGATCCTTCCGGCTTCGAAGTGATCCGGCGCCCCCTAACATGAGAGTCTATAGCGTTGGATCTGGCATAAAATCGGTCTGGCTCCTGAACGCTGGGTGCTGAGGTTCAGCAACGGCCGGCACTGAACTTCAACACCGTGAAGAGCTCCCTGATGACATTTCAGGATTTTGAAATTTCAGCAGGGACAGCTCCTGAACCCTGCGATCTGCCGACTCCGGCAGAAAACAGGACCGGAGGGCAAATTTTCCCTCCGGTTCTGTTCTATCTGGGGCTGTCAGGTTCTGTCCGGACAGAACCTGATACACCAAAACTATGGTGTGAAGCCGCCCCTAGAATCCACTTAGTAAATTTGATATTAGTCACCAAACGGACAAGAAAAAGTAGAATAGTCAAACATTCAAGTCAGATACCAGGAGAGAGCACAGTATTTCTGGCACACTTTTAGTAAGTAAATGAGTAAATATGAATATAAGTAAATATGCTCCACCCTATTTTTTGTTTGGAAACTGCTGACACTATAATAAAAACACGATAGTATGAGTTGATGTCTCCTCCTCATTTACTTACTAAAAGTGTGCCAAAAATATTGCGTTCTGTTGAGATTATTTTTTCTGAGCACCTATAATAGGGTGAGCCAAACCTTTTCCTTGCTAGATACCAGGAGAGGACATCAAGACAGAGGGGATAAACAGAAGCGTACTTATGTCACGGTCCAAGGTCAGTTACCAGAAGACGAGCGGATCAGAACAGAGGCACAAGATAAAAGAATGGTCAAACACAAGCAAGGTCACGCAGAAAAAGATAATTCCCAGAGCACAGATTCAAGAGACCAACTTAGCACCTCAGAGCTGAAACTAAAACTGGCAGTGCTCTGGGAAAAACTGCATAGCTAAAAGGCTGAGCAATCACAGGAGACAAGGAGCAGCTGCAGAATCTCAGCACAAGCTAGAAAGAGATTGGTCACCTGAGCTGTCAATAAGAAAACAAACAGCTCAGCACGTCCCAGCCCCAGATGAAAAGACTAAGTGGTCAATCACCCATCCCAGCACATCCTGAATGCAGAGAAGAGAAATTGTGACTGTATGTTCTTTTAATTGGGATTTCCTTTACGAATTTTAAACTCTAAGCTCTAAAATTCACAGGGAATTTTGTTTACTCACCCAATGATCTACAGATTACAAAGGGGAGAATAAAATGTGAAGAAGATAGTTTGGGGACCGAGCCGGTCTACTAATCAGTCAATATCCCTGAAAACATCAATTTACTTTATAGACTGTGGGTGAGGGACAAACGTTCATGTATCATTTGATCAAGGAACATTTGTTCATCTCTGAATATAATATAAAGAAAAAGATTTTCAAAGCAGGAAATTATTTTCCATGGTTCTTAAATGTGCAATATTTCACACCTTAATGTAAAGTTAATATTGCTAAAACAAGTATCACTTGCAAAAACTCTTGAAAGTAGAAGTCGTTGACCCTAAGTGAAGTTGTTTCGGAACAGATGGGAAAGGTCATCAGAAGACACCGCTGAAAAGCTAATTAGAAATGATAGGTTCAAAAGGTCCTCTTCACTTTTGTCTACTCATCAACACATCTTTCTTTAATGACACGTTGGACGGGATGTGGTAGATACTTTGGTCAGTGATTAAAACTTGAGCGTGTAAGTGCGAATAAGCCGGTGTGATCCTGAGAAATTAGTTTAACACTTTAAGACATTATGGACATAAAGTAAAGTTAGAAGGACGAGATGATATAGTGTGTATCTGCTAAAACCACAGCTTTGACCTCACTATAGTTGAAAGGCCACCCTGTAACATGCATATAAAAACTGTGACCATTGGACTAGCTATAGAAAAAGCAAACACTCATGGTGGGATCTCCTGGAAGTCACTGTCTACCTTTGGAGAGATTGAGGTGGAGTCTTCCATGCAATGTTTCTTGGGATGAATTGAGAAAAATATCTCTTCTCGAAAAGGATGACAATTATCTTTTAAGAGCCAATTATAGGCAGTTCCTTGGTAATTTCAAGGATGAAGAACCGGTGAAGAAACTGCCTTCTCCTAAGTTGGGGCTTCCAATTAGATCTTCTCCAGTACAAAGGAAACTGTCCTACTAGTGCTACCTATAGTACCTGCTCACAATACATGGCTCAACCGGTGGGACTTCTGACTATTAGTAACGGTCTTAGAGGCATATATTAGACTGGTGGTCCCCACTATTTCTTATCTTGAGAGCCACATTTAGTTTTGAACCACATCTATAGCCCCTGATACCTGTATAGTGACAATCAAAGCTTTCCCATAGAAATCACTCCAAGTTCACTTATATTAGTGTAGGGTGTGCACCACTATAATTGGCTCAGTAGGATGTCTTGGCTAAATACTTCACTACTTTATACTGATAAGAAGTTAGGACAACAAAACTGATGTCTACAGTTGGATTTCTCTCATTCAACAATACCTCTAGTCTTGTTTATAGGCTTATATTAAGTCAGTGGTCCCTATTGTTTCTTATCTTGAGGGCCAAATTTAGTTTTGATCTACATCAATGGTGAGTGATACCTGTAGAGTGACAATCAAAGCTTCCAAATAGAAATAACACCAAGGCAGTACATGTACATCTAAGGGTTCCCATTTTAACCTCCCAATTGGCGTACCTGCACCAAGTACTACCAACATTCAGTTTTCCGAAACCTTCCAAGTGTCAAAATCATAATCTATCTAGTTTATTATATTTATCTCCCAACCTCTCCAGCCAACATATGCACATCCAGATCTACTTGCTCTTCTGGACGGTGCTACTCAAAAAAGTCATCATCTAGAGACCTTCTCTTCATAACTGATAGTAAGATTTGGTCCTAATACACCAAGATGGATTACAGACAAATATTAAGCAGGTTCAAAAAAGAGCTGGTCACTTGCCTTGTCTGGTTGGGTGATCCACAACCAGTAATAAATGCATAAGCAGCTGCTGCATGGTAAAGGCCCCGTCACACCACTCCACATCGCCGCCGATTCCATAGGCGACGTAGGCGCGTGGCCTATTGGTGGCGACATCGCCCCTACGTCGTCTAATGTAAAGGGGCGATGTCGGAGGCTGTGACAGCTCGCCTGGTTTCACATCCGTGATGTGAAACCAGGCGGCCGATGTAGGGCGATGTGTACACATCGCCCCATGTAACCGGTCACGGCGAGCTGACAGGTGATGGGAGCCATAGGCTCCCATTGTCCTGCAGTGCCGCTGGGGATTTGAGAAACCCCGGCAGCGATGCCGCCTCTGAGCTCGCCAGCCCATTGCCGGAGTTGTCTCCCCGTGTAAACGGGGAGCGGCGATGCTGGCGTGGCGCCAAAAATGTGCGCGCACCTGCCAGTCGCCGACGACATCTCCGGCGGTGTCGGCAGGTGTAACGGGGCCTTAAAGGCAAGACTGGAATCTGGAAAAAAAAAGGGCAAATCTGCCCTGTGGTACCCAAAGGGATCCAAATCACAAAATGTTAAAAAGTGGTTTATTTTAACGTGTTTCGAAGGTAAACATGTAGAAATAACCGCAGGACAGATTTATCCACGTCTCTCCCTGGTTCCAGTTTTTGGTTAATATTTGGTAGTCAACTGAGTCAAAGGATAGACAACAGACAAGTAAAGTAGAACTGGGTGCAGTACCATAACCGGTTATTCGGAAGGTAGGGAGATTTGCCAGCATTTTACAGCAATTTTCAGGCATATATTTGTATGCTGCACTGTACAGAGTGAGACGGAGAAGAAGTTAATCAATCTGGGATCAATGTGTAATGGGGTAACTAAGAATCGGGTACGGTTAAAATGATTATGCAGCATTAGCATTAGTAGTTACGTTTCCATGTCACAAGCAGATAGGAATTCAGAGAAAAGTCTTTGTGTAGTGAGATCGCTTCAGTTTTCTTTACTGAATAGGACTCTTGTCAGCAAAAACAGTGATAGAATACTTTCTTTATGGTTGCAAAAGTCAGAACAACTCATTGAATGGAAAAATATGGTATTAGCCTTCCAGATCTGTTCTCAGATGAGTAGGAGGAAGATCTGTTCAAGTGGCACTAAAATCAAAGAAAGCGGCTCTTGTGTCTGGTCTTGGCGGCTTTTCTATTGAAGAAAGTCTGATATTGTACACAAGCCGCCGTCTATTCATTGTAAAATCATGTAAGGAGAAAGCTTCAATGACAACAATTAAAGAAAGTCGTATTTATTAGGAATCTGACAGCTCCCACATTCTCTCTGGCTGTGATGACATCTCTTGCAAATCATGTTATCACCCCCCCACTATGGCTCAATAACATGATTAGTGGACAGTAGTGATGGGCGAATCCTAAATTACTCGGAATCGCTTGACTCTAGCGAGTCCGAGCCCAGGACTCGCTACTCGTTGCGAGTCTAGCGAGTCCAATGTTAATGAATGGGGAAGCGAGTAATAGCGAGTAGTGTGAGATTTACAACTCGCAGATGTGTCTCGGAAGCTTCAGCCTGAAGCAATCCTAGTTTTGCCATTGATTTGCATTGCTCGTTTACTTTGTAAGTAATCGCTGACTCGCACAGATAAGAGTCCTGTCTCCTCTGTGCTGGCTGCCAGCTCCAGGGTCCTAGAGCCCGCCTGCTGCCTGATGTAGCAGTGCTGAGATTGTTCTCAGTCTGTTCATTCCCTGTGTACAGACATGAATGTCTGTGAACAGAGATGATGTAGCAGAGCTGAGATTGTTCTCAGTCTGCTCATTCCCTGTGCATAGAGATCTATATCTATACACAGGGGATGTAGCAGAGAGGACATCGCGTTTTGGACTGCGTCGGACGGAAGAGGATTTTTTTAATTAAAGATGGAGTCCCTAATGGCTTTTTTTTTTATTTCTAATAAAAAATTTTCTTTGTGTTGTGTTTTTTTTAAAACAATTTAATAGAAATTCATGGCGGTCATGTCTAATATTGGCGTGACCACCATAAATTTCGGGCTTAGGGCCAGCTGATAATACAAAGCTGGCCCTAACCTCTTTATTACCCAGCGTGCCACCGCTACCAGGGCCGCTGGAAGAGCGGGGTTCAGTGTCAGAGGATGGCGCTTCAATGAACGCGCCATCTTCTGGGGCGGCTGCGGGCTGCAATTTGCAGCGGGGGGTGCCCAGAAAGCTTGGGCATCCCTGCGCTGCGGATTCCAGCCCCCAGCTGCTTAGCTGTACCTGGCTAGACATAGAAATTGCGCGGAGCCCCACGCATTTTTTTTAAATTATTTCATGAAATTCTGAGATTCTGACTCTGAGACTCTGACTCTGAAATTCATTAAATAATTTTAAAAAAATGCGTGGGGCTCCGCGCAATTTCTATGTCTAGCCAGGTACAGCTAAGCAGCTGGGGGCTGGAATCCGCAGTGCAGGGATGCCCAAGCTTTCTGGGCACCCCCCACTGCAAATTGCAGCCCGCAGCCGCCCCAGAAGATGGCGCGTTCATTGAAGCGCCATCCTCTGGCGCTGAACCCCGCTCTTCCAGCGGCCCTGGTGGCGGTAGCACGCTGGGTAATAAAGGGGTTAATACCAGCTTTGTTATACAAGCTGGTATTAAGCCCGAGATTCTTAATGTCAGGCCACGTTTGACCCAGCCACTAAGAATCTCCAATAAAGGGTTAAAAAAACACAGAGAAAATTTTTTATTTGAAATAAAAAAAAAAGCCATTAGGGACTCCATCTTTAATTAAAAAAATCCTCTTCCGTCCGACGTAGTCCAAAACGCGATGTCCTCTCTGCTACATGCACAGGGAATGAGCAGACTGAGAATAATCTCAGCACTGCTACATCATCTCTGTGAGCAGGCAGGTTCTAGGACCCTGGAGCTGCACAGAGAAGACAGCTGGACTCGGCTCGCAAAGAAACAGCAGTTACTTTGCGAGTTTCCCTGCTATCACTGGCACAGTAGCCAGTGATGACTCGCACGAGTCCAATGCAAACAATGGCAATCCTAGTTTTGTCAGCGTTTCTGACAAAACTAGGATTGATATTGATTTGCATTGGACTCGTGCGAGTCATCACTGGGAAACTCGCCGAGTACCGAGTCCTGCGAGTCCCTTACTACTCGCCGAGTAACGAGTCCTAGCGAGTAGATTCGCCCATCCCTAGTGGACAGTCTAGCCTGTAGAACCCAACACCCCCATCCCTGTATATAAGTTGGTTGTCAGAATAAAGAACCTTTAGGATACGTGCAGACGGTCCGGGTTGGATGCAGCGCCTCCGGACCTGAGGGAACCCAAAGGTGTGCCCAGTTAGACCGCAGCCGCCCTGTACTCATGATCTACAGTGGGTGCAAGGCGGCTTCTCCCTGCATTTACCCGCAGCAGATTGCTCCCGACTTCGCAGCATAAAATTAATAATGCTATGGTCGGGAGAAGCATAGTAGGCATGGGTTTCTTGAAATCCCATCCACTAAGTTGATACTGTACAACACTGCATTTTGGACCCATTGGCAATACACTGTGTCCAAAATGCTGTGTATCCTGAACCTTATGAGCTGGTGTGGTTTCTTCACCATTGGGTTCAAAGGAGCTAGCAAAGTGTGGAAGAACTGAACTTAGAAGTCTCAGCAACTGAAACACTGTCCACAAACCCAAGACCCTCATCTTTCTGTAATGTAAAACTGCACGGCAGCAGTGGGTGAGATAATCATCTGTTACACCCGGAGCACTACAGGAGAACGGGGATCTTGGAAGTGTGTGTTAGACGTGTTTCAGTTGAATAGACTTCTTACTTCAGTTCTGCCACACTCTGTTGGCTCCTTTGAACTCCACAATGAAGCTAGGGTCAGATTTGCACTATTAGCTGTGCTCAGGGTGGTTCCATTAGGCTAGGGTCAGACTTACGTCATGCATTTGCTAAATGCATGTGCTATTTTAATGTGCAAAAATGCATGTGTTAACGCATCCATAGGCTCCAATGCAAAAAACGCATTGCAAAAGTGCAATGCGTTTGACACGATGCGTTTTTGCAAGTGCACCAAAAACGCGGTCTGCAGCGTTTTTGGAGCCGTTATTGAAAACACGTTCTTTATTTCAACATGGGAGTCTATGAGTAACGCATCCGTTAACGCATGATACATGTATGTACCATGCGTTAACGGATGCGTTAATGCATGGTACATACATATCCCATGCATTAACGCATCAGGTAATTGAGCCAACATGTATGCACACATGCTATAAAAAAATGACAAGGAAAAAAAAGGATCCTTTAATGCATCCTGCAAATGGATGCAACCTCCCAAGTGTGACCCTAACCTTAAAAACATAGAATTTGGGAGACTTGACGCAAGCGCTGCCAATTCATCCCTATGGTGCTGGAGCCCCTAACGCAGCTCAAATGCTGGCATCTGAGTGCCGGTGTTTGAAATCTATCGCTTTTTCATGGCGCGTCAAGTGACGCACTCTGAAGTGTCATTTGACACGCTAGGAAAAAGCGCGAGATTTCAAAAATCGGCACTCAGATCACAGCGTTTGAGCTGCGTTAGGGGCTCCAGTACCATAGGGATGAATTGGAAGCATTAACGTGGCACCACCATGGCGGTAACACTTTGTTAAGGCTGCCAAAGCCTATGTTTTTAACGAAACCCCCCTAAGCGCAGCTATTAGTGCGCATCTGACCCTAGCCTAAGAAATTAGCTCCCCAATTTCTTCTGTACAATACACAGGTACATTACCATTGGCTACAGAAAGCAACACATTCTTTGCAACTCCATCTCCCTAATATAGGGCCACACGGATCAATATCTTTTGCTGAGACCGTTGTCCCTAAACTACTTGCTATGTGCCCTTTCCTGGGGCGACTCGTAGAGCCGTTACTCTTTCTAAAAGAAAAAAAGAAGAATTTGATCCAGGTTCTTCCTGTAAATAGGGGTATTTATTTTAGGATAACATTACAAAAGATATTATTCCCAGAAACGAAAACGCATTCCAAGTATAGATGTAAACTCTTTGGGTGCCGTCACACCTGGCAACGGCACCGACGATTTATTAGGCGACGTAGGGGCGTTGCTTATCGGCGCCGATATCGCCCCTGCGTCGCCTAATGTAAAGGGGCGATGTTGGCGCCTCTAAGTGCTCGCCTGGTTTCCCATCAGTGATGTGAAACCAGGCGGCCGATCTGGGGCGATGTGTCCACATCGCCCCATGTAAATGGCCGCCGGCGACCTCACAGCCGATGGGAGCCATAGGCTGCCATTGTCCTGCATTGCCGCTGGGGTTTTGAGACACCCCCGGAGGCAATGCCGCCTGTCAGATCGACGGGCTACCGCCGGAGGTGTCGCCATAAGGGACGGCGACGCTGGCAGGGCGTCAAAAACGTGCGCGCTTCTGCCAGTCGCCGCCAACATCTCCGGTGCCGTCGCCAGTTGTGACGGCACCCTTTGTCAAGTCAAGACCTTAGATCCCAAGAAACATTTGAAGCTAATAAAATCAGTTTATCGCCGGATGCCTATCAAGTAGAGTAGAGTTTATTATGCTATACCGGCTTGAAATTTGTATCCATAATGAAAACTAAAAAGACACTGCATGGATTGGGTAAAATACCGTATTCTTGTAGATTTGCTTCGATTTTCCTTCTGACTTGTTTCCCATTTCCTTTGGTAAAAAAAAATTTAGAAAAAAATAACTAAAGATGCCCTAATAAAATAATATAAGATGTTAGAAAGCCTTGGTTTCTTAGCCGAGTGCCTTTTAAACACCACTAAACATTTTCTCAACTATGATAAGTAAGAGTTATCTTGTGAAAAATAAGCCATAGCGAGCTGGAAACCCTCAGGAACTGAGGAAATTGGCAGTCATGAAACATTTTACTGAGATTTAGTGAAACCTCAGACGCCATTGAACAGTTTTCCCGCTACTAAAGTGCAGTAGGTCTGGAAAGGATGATGATACGATTGCTCATTCATCACCGCCGAGAGACGGCCAGAACCGGAACAACGTTTACACCATTTTGTTACAGTTGGAAATGATCCTTCCTGATATGTCTGACATGATAGAGCGGAGGTGGTCCCAGACATTCAACATCTGTACTTATTACTTTCTATCAATCTTCAGTTGTTATAAGGATTTCTATTTTGTCCAGGTAGGGACTGAACGCTCCATAGGTGAATATTACAGGGCACGGATGTTACAGTCAGGACCGGCTGCTTAAATGTAATTCCCTTGTTCTTTCCCATCTTTTTCCACTTGACATTGATATAGCTACAATTTGCATTTATATTCTTTTTTGCTATCCACTTCTTAGTTTGACACAAGGAAGACATGCACAAGTGGCTGCCACTTAACAGCGCTTTCAAGGGATTAAAAATGATCCCAGCGATCCTGATCTGTTACCTGCCATCCCCTCTTTTAGAGTAAGTGATTTCTCTTCATTGGCATCCTTCAAACACTTCGTGTACAGGAACATCCCTTTAGCGACTTATACAGCGCCACTACTATAGTTTTATTGAAACGCTAAAGAGGCTCTTTAAATGTAAAGGCCCCGTTACACGGGACGAAATCGCCGCCAATTACATTGGCGACGTAGGGGCGTGGCCTATCGGCGGCGACATCGCCCTTACTTGTAAGGGGGCGATGTATGCGCCGCTGGGTAGTCGCCTGGTTTCAAAGCAGTCCTCTGAAACCAGGCGACCAATCTGGGGCAATGTGTACACATCGCCCCATGTAACCGGCCGCCGGCGACCTGTCAGGCGATGGGAGCCATAGGCACCCATTGTCCTGCATCGCCGCTGGGGTTTTCAGACACCCCAGCGGCGATGCCGCCTGACAGCTCGCCGATCGGGGCTGGAGATGTCGCCCCATGTAAATGGGGGACGGCGACGCTGGCGGGGTGCCAAAAACGTGCGCGCTCCCGCCAGTCGACATCTCAAGCCCCATTGCCAGGTGTGACGGGGCCTTAAGTCCCCTGCCATTGGTCTTCTCACCATCCAGCAGCTTCACCTCTTAGGCTGCTTTCACATGGCGTTATTTGCAATCCGTGGCTGCCCGTTGTAAAACAGTCGGCCACGGATCAAATTTGGCCCCCATGTATCCCTATGGCTAATGGCTCTGCACGGATTTGCCCTTAATGGCATCCGATTTGTGTAGGATCCGATTCTGTTCGATTTTTTGCTGTACCCAAAATCGGAGACTGCTCCGATTTTGGGCACAGCGGACCGAATCGGACACAATCGAATCCGACACGAACCGCGGCCATTACCATGGGGGCCTATGGAGCATGGGTCCGAAAAATCACAGGATCGTTTCTCAGACCAGATTTTAGTGTACTGAGCATGCTCATTACACTAAAACTGCTCTCTTCCTGTTTAACTTCACTTCCGCAATGTATATACATACATTGCGGAAGTAAAATTAACTAAAGCAAGTGTTAAAAATAAAAAAAATAAATCATCACCTCTCTGGCGTTTGTCCCGTGATGCGCGCCATCTATCCTAGCTTAAGAACCTGGTGGGGCCAAAACTGATTGGTGGGCGGGAGATTCAAACCGTTCAGCTGATGTGGTCACGTAACTCCGCTCCACCAGGTCCTTAAGCCGGGATAGATGCCACGTATCGCGGGACACATGCCACAGAGGTGAGGATTTTTATTTTTTACTAGCTGTAGTACCCGGCTACACCCGGGTTAATAAATGACTGCTGTTAGCTATAACAAAATAGAATTTGAATATGTCATATTAATGACCTGTATGAAAATAGAAGCTGAGCTGTGATTGGTTGCTATAGGTAGCCTGATAAATCTCCAGCCAATAGTAAACCCTCCCCCTGGCCGGGCAGTATATGTTACCTCACACATACACATAATAGACAGCTCATGTGACTGACATCTGCCTTAATTCCCTATATGGCACATGTGTTGCACATTGGCTGTTTTTAATCAGATGTTTATGTTTGGAAAATAAAGATAGCACACGTATGAGGCGAGTTGTGTGAGGTGATTTGTGCACATCTGTGTCTGTCTGTATGGTGTGTGTGTCCCTGGGGTGTGAGTATGTGTGTGTCCCTGTGGGGTGAGTGCATGTGTCCCTATAGGGTGTGTATATGTGTATGTACCTGTGGGGGGGGTGTCTGTGTGGGGTGTGTGTGTGTCTCTGTGTTGTGTGTGTCTCTTTGTGGTGTGTGTGTGTGTCCCTGTGGGGCGAGTGCATGTGTCCCTATAGGGTGTGTATGTGTGTGTGTCTCTGTGGGGGGGTCTGTGTGGTGTGTGTGTGTGTGTGTGTGTATCTGTGTTGTGTGTCTCTTTGTGGTGTGTGTGTGTGTCCCTGTGGGGCGAGTGCATGTGTCCCTATAGGGTGTGTATGTGTGTGTGTCCCTGTGGGGGGGGGTCTGTGTGGGGTGTGTGTGTCTGTGCTGTGTGTGTCTCTTTGTGGTGTGTGTGTGTGTCCCTGTGGGGTGAGTGCATGTGTCCCTATAGGGTGTGTTTGTGTCCTCTTGGGTGTGTGTGTCTGTCTCTGTGTTGCGTGTCTCTTTGTGGTGTGTGTGTGTTTGTTCGGGTGCGTGGTGAGTATCCAATGTTGGGGCTGCACCTTAGCGACTATACACTTGCTGTTACTGTTTGTGTGCGTGTGGTATGTATACATGTCCCTGTGCGTGGTGAATATCTCATGTTGGGGCCCCACCTTAGTGACTATATGCTGGTATGTGCTGTTAGTCTTTGGCGCTATCATTAAGCCCCTCTCATTCACAACTGTCAACTGGTAACTGTCACTTTTTCCCCATTATGTAGATAGGGGCAAAATTGTTTGGTGAATTGGAATGCGCGGGGTTAACATTTCACCTCACAACATAGCCTATGACGCTCCCAGGGTCCAGACGTGTGACTGTGCAAAATTTTGTGGCTGTAGTTGCGACGGTGTAGATGCCAATGCCGGATATACACACACACATTCAGCTTTATATATTAGATTTTTAACCCTTGCTTCACTTCTGCAATGTATATTATACATTGTGAAAGTGAAAGTGCCCTTCTGTGTCCGGATCCGTGAAAGTCACAGACCCGGACACAGAATTGGCATCCCTGGGCACACATCCGATGCTGCCCTTTCCTGTCTGTGGGGTCCTGCAAAAAACAGGATTCCCACGGACAGGAAAAAAAATGCTATGTGAAACCAGCCTTACCAACGCCATTTTGGTCTCACGGGGACATCCTGAGCCCATAACGTCTGACATGCCGGAAGTTAGAAGTTATGTCACACGAGGTCAATGCATCTCGATGCAAGCCATAATGAGGCCAGAATGAAGCCGTATTGACACGAGAACATAGTCAGAGCAAGGTCAGAGTGAAGAATGAATGAGCCCAGAGTGAGGCCATAACAAGGCCAGAGCAAGACCAGAATTAGGCCAGAAGGAGGCCATCACTAGGCAGATGTATTAATTTGTAACCTCCGGCATGATCCATGAAACACTGGCTTGGCCTGCAGGTCAGATCACAATTCCCCCGAGACTGACCGGTGCACCAATGGAAAAGGGTGAAGCCGCTGGAAGGTGAATATTAGACATTGGGCTGGGAAATTAGATTTAAAGCACGACTCGAAGATATAATTATAAAAAACTTTGCAGTGGTGCATTAAATGAAACCTATCAAGTAGTTTTTTATTATTAACCCCCAATGTTATTTAGATAATGTAGTGTTCATTAATAACTTTTTTAAATCAATTTTTTCAACCCAAATAAACATTTTTGATACTTACATATTGTCATTAGCTAGCTGGCCAGTCAAGCAATCATCCGGCTGGTTAATAGTTAACAGTTCAGTTAACGGAACTTTTAGCAATGCTGACATTCAGAAAATGCTGAAAGGACCTGTTTGATGTCATGACCATGTGACTATAATAGGCAGAACTAAGTCTACATAGACCCTACTAATTTAGCTTGATTAGCTCCACCCATTATGGTCACATGGTTGTAGCCGGAGTTGCCCTGTTAAATCAAGCACACAGTTAATGCACATAATATACTTACTGGGTAGGTATTCTCTCTTCCTGGTGTGCCGTGACACTGCATCACTTCCCCTTATCTTCTGGCCGTATGTGATTGGCTGTTGGAGCCAGTCATTTAAATTTTTCCAGAAGATAATGAGCGGCCCGGAAGTGATACAGCACCGCGGAACAGCTGAAAGGCAGAATGTGGACTCAGTAAGTACTGTATATTACGTGTATTAACTGTATGCTTGCTTTAATAGGGCAACGCCGGTCATGTACCTGGCAAAAACTGATTCGCCCATCTCAAGTTGTGTTATCACACAGGTCGTTTATACAGAGCAATCAGCAATGCTACATGTTCAGCCGGATGACTGCTTGACTGTCGGTCCAGCTCTCTAATAAAAATATTTAAGTATCTAATTCGTTTTTTGGGTATGAATTAGGGATGAGAGAGTATTGAAATATTCTGACTCTCTAGACTCCTAATGAGTAGGTCCCGATACTCGTTACTCGTTACGAGTATAGCGAGTCCTATTTAAGTCAATGGGGGAAGCGAGTATTGCGATTAATTCCTCTGTTGCTGGACCCTATAAAGAGGTCTGGCAGCAGAGGAAAAACCTGCAATTCCCTAATTCATTGTTTAGAAGCCGGCGGTAAAAAGCCGTAAGCTGTAAAATCAAACCGGATTCTCCCGGATTGCCCCGGTCCGGAGCAATCCGGTGCCATAGAGTCCCATGTTACGTGGCACCGGATTGTGCCAGACCGGGGCAATCCGGGAGAATCCGGTTTAGGGTATGATGCTAAAAATCGGTCAAAACCGGATTCACCTGGTCCGGTGCAATCCGGCGCCCCGTAACATGGGACTCTATGGTACCGGATTGCTCCAGACTGGGGCAATCCGGGAGAAACCTGGTTTGATTTTACTGCTTACGTCTTTTTACCGCCGGCTTCTAAACAATGAATTAGGGAATTGCAGGTTTTTCCTCTGCTGCAAGACCTCTTCATAGGGTCCAGCAGCAGAGGAATTGCATTTCCATTGATTTACATTGGACTCGTTACTGTGCGAGTAATCGCTAGGAAACTCGCAGAGTAACGAGTAGCCCGAGTACCTACTATTCGGCAAGTAACGGATGGTAACAAGTAGACTTGCTCATCCCTAGTATGAATATATTGTTTTACAAAAAAAAAAAGCTTACTAATTAACACTACATAATCTAAATAACATTGGGAGTTATTTAATAACAAAAAAAGACATGACAGGTTTGCTTTAAAAATGCATTGCCCCTGAATAGGTCCTAAAACCAAAATGCTGCCTATCAATCTGCTAGGAGACAAAGCCCCTCTACAACTTTCTATGGCAAGTTGACGCATAGCATTTTTGCTGTTTTTTTTTGCATCCAAACCCGCTTTCTTGGCAGTGATAATACTGATTTCAAAACGCCAATTTTCAGGCATTTTTTTGTGCTTTGTTGTATTTTTGCATTATTTCATGTGTGCACATTACATGTGTGGAAAGAAGAAAAGAGCACACATGAAGAACACCTGGTGGTCTAGTGGGGGTAGACTTGTAGTGGTGGTCGGATTAGCCTGCACAACTCTGGTGTATTGCTCCACTGTGTGGACGTTGCTCCGGGTCCACTCCTTGTCTCCTTCCTGGTCTGGATCATGTGGGGAACTCTGGTCAGATGACCGTCGCGTCACCGTGATGTCACCACGGGTCTTTCACGCACCTCAGGAGATGTCTACCACCTACAGCAGCTCCAGCCACATACCCCACAAGGAGGAGACCGGAGCAGCGAAAAAAGAGAACTATGTCCAGCAGATCGCCGTAGGTAGAACGAAGGGTAAATTGACATCACCAATGGCTCTTGGTTTGATTGCTTGATTACTTTATTTAAGGTCATAAGCCCTAGTAGAATTGCGTAGTGATATGTTATCTTAATAAAATTGAGTGCTTTACCACGCAATACAATCCAATTGTCTCACTACCTATAAGCGCTTCTTATTGACCACAAACCTATATTTCTCAATCACATTATATGTGTAAAGCGGCCGTCACACGCTACGATAAATGGCTAGATATCGTTTGAACACGCCTGATTAGACATCGCTCGAACGATATCTATGCGTGTAACCGCACGACACGACGAACGAGAAATGATAAAATCGTAAAATCGAGATCTGAGCTCCGGACCTCATATCACACGATATCGAGTCATTAGATAAACAGAATCGACGTGTGTAAACAACCGATATCGTCTACACGTTGGGAACTGAGTGATGCCGAAATCTAGCATGTAGGCGTGGCAGGAATTTCTCTGTGTCTCGCCTCCTCAGTTGTGATTTGTCAACCTTAATGCGTTCGGATTGGCTGGCTCTACATCAGCTCTCATTGGTGGAAGATCATGCGTTCCCATTGGCTGTCTTCACAGGGCGCCATTTTTGAAGAGCGGTCTTCAGCACCACACATAGGCGTCGGCTGCACGATCACGCATTGTCATTTACAATTTTCGTGCACCCACAAGTTCGCCAACCTGATAAAATGACCTGCGTGGTATATGAGGCTGCTATAGTGTTCACCTTCTCATACATCCAAACAATCTTGACAGACGCCGCGCATACAACGCGGCGGTACGTCACGCCCATGGGATATTGTCCGGTAGGTGCCGCAGAAGTTGTTATTGCCGTGTCACGCCGCGTAGCTCGCCTTTAAGTTTTGTAACGTCACGCAAGGGGGATAGCGGTTTCTACCTTTCAGTAGTAACGTAATTTTTTTTGTCTAGCACATCGTGTTTACACATGTACATTGCGATGCACATCACAGGACATTCAGAAGATGAGGCCGCCATGTTTCCAAGGGCATCTGACCAATGAGGACACAGTATTGACCACCAATAATGTAGTGAGGGGCGCGGCTTGTAAACCATGTAGCACGCCTATGTGCTGCAATTTACCAGCAAAAACGCCCACATTTACCCCAACATCGTTTACGAGGTTTCTGTGTGACTGTTTGCTAACGATGTGCACAGATGATAAGTGGATCGCTCATACGACCGCTGGATCGCTGCATCGGAGAATCGTCTGAGCGATATCTGTGGGTGTAGCGTTGTGATGAACGATCTCACACATCGTTCAGGCGATGTGCAAATCCGTCATCGTTTCTAACATCGTTATCTATATCGTAGCGTGTGACGGCCGCTTAACACATGAAACCAAGCCCCCACATTGGTCAAGGAACAAGCTTTTATAAAATAACTTTAACTTTTATACTTACTTTTTGGGGTGTGCCTTATCATGGGGTTCAATTTCACAATAGTATATAGGAAATACCAAAATGTATGGGCTGTTTCCAGGTTACTCCAACAGCCAATCACAGATGCCCATTCTCTGTTACAGTGTCTGTGATTGGCTGTTTCGTGAATACCCAGAAGTTAATGAGTAGTCCAAAAGTTCAAGCGATAGAACTCCCGGTAACTATGATAATGCTGTTTAATCACTCCTCCGAACATGAATACGGACATCCAAGGGAAGTTCATGTTCAGGATCTGTGACTAAACACTACTGGGGGTTCTGTATGGAAATGAACTTTACATTTCGGCATCATCCATCCATAGTGGTGAGTTTTCCTTCAATGAGAGTACTCAAACCGATTGTGGACAGACATTTGACTGTGTTGAGTAGTTGGTTGGATACGATGACTCTGGAGGTCCCACTGAACTTTAACATTCTATGATTTTATGAACCTACAATTTACAATGTGTCCTAAACAATGGTAAAGTGAGGCAGGTTAGTTGATGTTATCAGCAATCATTTAGACTGCCGACCATACAGAAGTAAACATTTACATTAATGTACAGGTATATAACATGTGACATCTTCTCTAACAGTAACTCTCATCTGTTTCATCACCATCTGGTCCAGATACCAGGATAACATTTTATATCTACAGCTCATCTCTGCAAACTTCCACCTTCTCCAGCATTTTACAGCATATCCCGACACAGTACCTTTGAAAATAAGAGTGTTATATTGCATTCTGAATGAAAATATCTTCCCATACTGTGACTTAAATAAGGTTCTTATGGTATACGTCCTGCCTTTTGAGCTATAACCATGATACTGGCCGACTTTATAATCACCACCACCCTTTCTGCCCTAATGAGCAATAACTGCCATAATATTCAGCCTTAATATTGCCCTTATCTGCCTACTTACCTCCCCTTATGAACCATGGCCTATCTATAGCAGTCCCCCCTCTACTGTTTTCGCATATACTCTATATATCCACACCGTCTCGCCGCCATGCTAACCCCTCTCCATACTGTGTCCTATTTCACGCTGCCACCTCTTCATGTCCATACTATGCCATCATACTTCCCATCATGCTTTGCTCTCCAAGCTGCCCCCTCTTCACACTGCCCACCACACATAGTATAATGGTCAAAACAGCCCCCCATACAGTACAGTAAGCACAGCCCACAAAATGTATGCTGTCCACCACAGCCACTATATAAAGTAATGTGCACTACAGTCCCTCATGCAGTATGGTCGCCGCTGCCCCCTATACAGTATGATGTCCACATTATTCAGTATGATGTCCAACACAACTCCTATATACAGGATAAACTCCCCATAGCCCTATTTATTAAATAAGATGCTCTCAAACCCTCTACATACTGTATGTTGCACGTTGGTCCATGCAGCTCCCTATATGGCATCCACAGCACCCATAGAGTACGATGAACCCACAGCCCTATGCACAGTGTAATAGCCCACACAGGCCCCCGTACACGATGATGTGAACTGTTGCTTCTTGTACATAGTATAATGTTCTCCACAGCTCCCAATACAATATAATGTCCTTGAGAGCCTACCATATAGTATGATGTCCCCACAGCTTCCATACAGTCTGATGTCCCCCATAGCCCTCATACAGAATAATCTCCACCACAATCTTTTATACAGAATAATGTCCCCAATGGCTCCCTATACAGTATCATGTTCTACCCAGCCACCTATACAGTATAATGTCTTAACCATACACAACTTCTGCGACACAACTCATGAATAATGTTAAATTTATATTTATTAAAGTGCAATATAAAGTGCAATGTGCTATACAGACATGGTGACAGGGTATTCGGACTGTATACATAATATGGCAGAAGTCACATGATATTACATACATCAGAATATTATGTAGCATTATTTATAACATTATTACTATTTATAACTATATTCTCTTTGAGTCTAGTTGATATATCCACGCACTCAAGAGTATCAGGTGTAAGTGACGTGCTCACTCCTATGACATACCAGACCCTCCCATGGTTCTTGTAATACACACTGGGTGGTGTTTCCCCCTCTCAATTAGCCAAAGTATACTGTTTATACATGATGTAGTGAAGTATTTACAGCATGGGTATAACTACAAAACTATATATATAGGATTGCAGTATGTAAAAACAGTGGGTAAGTCTTTGCGTATTCAAAGATACCCAGCATGGATGGTAATTATCTATTTATTGCCACATGACACATAATATTATAACCAAGTAGCACTCATCAAGAGATATAACTTGTAGCTTACACCACCATGCTGCTCAGTATGCACTGTTATACCCTTGCAGTCCATTGACAAGTACACATTCACTATAGATTGTTGTGTGTATCACATAGTAGGATATACCTTAAGTGTGGCAGGGGAGAGTCTAGTGATGGCGTCCTATAACCCAGGTCCTTGCGCCCCAATGCGCATGTTGGTCCTCCTTCGTCAGGGGGCGTGAGACTAGTGAGAGCTTGTGTGTGTTAAAAAGGATCCCGTAGCCAATCAAGTCCGGTGTTTCTATCATGTGACGATCATCACAGCTGTTTGCTATGATGATCGTTCTTGCTGCTGTCAGTGTGTAATACTAGAGATCCTCCCTCCACCCATCATGTGATCTGGGCGTCTCTTATGAGTGACACATCGCGTCCTGGCAACGGATAAACCTAATCAGTATATCCGGACACTCATAGATCTAATCACGCCCATCCTCATCATGTGATCGGGCGCCCGACTATGACGCTCCGGTCACAATGCCTTATCATCATCTAAATGCGTCGCGTCCCGCCGGACAGTCGGCGCGTATCATCTATGACTCCACCCACTGAAGTCATGTGACTTCTATCATACGGACTACACTGTTGGGGGCATACATTGTGTCACCAAGCAGCTTATTCTGCAGTGGTCACTATAGGTAATTTCCATTTGGTGGCATTCTATTTATTGCATAAATGAGATTGTAAATAGGCATTATAGATCTTTTATTGATAAGGCATATGGGTAGCAGGAGAGTCGCTCTAATATGTTCTTTGATGGTCTTCTAGAGCCTACCATATAGTGTGATGTCCCCACAGCCTCCATGCACTATGATGTCAGCCAGAGCCCCCACACAGAATAATGTTCCCAGGGGTGTAACTACAATAGGTGCAGGGGTTGCGATCGCACCCGGGCCCTGCGGCCTAGGGGGGCTCCAAAAGTCCCTTTGGCCTATAGAAAAAGACTAAAGCTAATAAAGATTTCCAATAATTGGGGGCCCCGTTGGAGCTTCCCCATCGGGGCCCCTGGGCCTGAAGTTACGTCACTAAATGTTCCCATTACCTTTTATACAGAATAATGTCCCCAATGGCTCTCCATACATTATAATGTTATTCGCAGCCCCCATAAAGAATAATGTCCCCTGATGCCCCCTATTCAGTCACCAAATAATATAAGAACATTTTTGAAAAGCTTGTACTCACCTAACCCAGAATCCCCATCCACCGCGGCCTCTGTCTTCTACTGAGTAAGATAGTGTGTAAGTGGTTGAAATAGCGATGTGATCACTCTTCCTGATTTTCCCTCAGTGGCGTTGGCCTCCAACAGGTCTTAGGCCAAAAGTAGCCTTTGGGCTGCCATAGCAATTGTTGGAACACAGATCTCATAGAGCTCCTCCGCCCCTGCCCCAGGTGGTGCTCATGTTTTCAATTGCATTTGGGTCTAATGATGCATATGAATGTTGGAAGGACGTGGTGACTTGACTGCAGAAAAGCAGTGAGCTGTGTTACGGAAACTGTTTACCAGTGTGCCTGCGCCCCAACCAACATTAAGCTGAATGCTGGTTACTGGAAGCATGTGCTTGGCAGTAGCAGGGACAGCACAGTTAAGGATGTTTTTTAAAAATTGCACCCCCCTCCCAATGTGGCAAGAGGTGGCACTCTAGAAAGATGCCCTAGCCTACCTGTCTACCTACCTTGCCTACCCTTGCCTACCTGTCATCACTGCCTTCATCTCAGGGCTACGACCCAAATCTATTAGTCTTTTCCAGAATATCCCAAGGATTGCCATAAATGCCTAAAGGTAGGACTGGCACATGGGGTGTGATAAAATATTCTAAATCTCGTTCCACCCAGTGATGGTTATAATTAGTTGAATATTCCACATTGATCTTGAAGCACAATGTAACTCAATATAATCAATCTAATTCTTGTTCCCAGTATATCAATACAAGCCAAAATAGAAAGATTTGTCATGGAAGGGAAAGTGCGCGAAGACATAAAGTGGTTAAAAGCAAATAAAAGAAGACTCATTCTGACAATTACATTAAGGAAAGTGAATTTTGTAATCTACTTTCCAATCGAGGACATTGTGAAGTTCTCGACTAAACATCTGCCACTTGGATGAAATGTTCTATAAATTGTGTCAGATGGGATGTCAGACCATCCGGAGATTTGCATTCCCGGAATGTTGAGGGAACAGTAGAGTAGTCAAACAAAGTATCATTGTGGTGTGACCTCATTGTCTCCTCGTTTGGTCCTGCCCGGCATTCCATTGTCTTCTTACGCCATCTCAGGATGTCGTTTGCCGTTTGCGTCTCGATGACAGTCCATTCTTCGACACGTATAGTATGAATAGGTCCATTTATCATACGGAGCTGTACACAGTCTGACTAGCGAGTCATGTGTTCTCCTTTGACAGCAGGTATAGGGTTGTTTGTCAAAGTCTTATTTATCTGCCAAATCCCAGTACTGATTTGTTATTACAGGTCACTCGGTAGGGTCACTGCTCCACCTAAAGAAACACATTTTCTGCGGAATAACAATGATACTGTTAACTATCAATCATCTTTCAGGCTGCTTTTCTCGCAGCCTCAATCTCTCATGTATATCCAGCTCGGCATCTGTTATTTGAGTAATTTAACAAAAAAAGTATTGCAGTGTTCTTTTGGCAAGTGATGGATATATGCAAAAAAACAACCAAACTAATGACTTTTTTTCCAAGTTTTGTTGCATGATGATATTGTAGGGCAACCTAATTTTAGGTGTGTATTTCTTCCTAAAAAAGTGGTGATTATAGGAGGGTTAAATATGACTAGAGTCATGGGGTGACAACAATCCAGATGTTTTTGGTCATTTTGTGACCCCATAAATCTAACAACATGGTCAGACAAAATACAGGTGCATGTCAATGAATTAGAGTAGCATCAAGAAGTTACTTTAGTTCAATAATTCAATACATAAGATGATTGTGATTCAGTGACTTTGGATTCAATGAATTTGGAAGGAAGGAATTACTGAATTGCTGGCTGTATTTTATTAATATTTTACATTTGTTCTTACTTATCATTTCTATCTGGTGCAATCCCCATTAGGAAATGAGCTCCATGATTGGCAATGCCATCCAGTGTACATCTTGCCACATGTATGCATTCCTTGACCAGCCGGTTGAGGGTGCATACTGCTGTGTGAGATGTGAGTATGTTGTGCATTTGGAAGCCCAGATACTGGATCTAAATGAGCAACTGACAACGCTGAGATCCATAGACAATATGGAAAGGAGTCTGCTGCTCACTGAACAGCTGCTCAATGGGATAGATGTGGAGGGGGATGATAGCATGGAGCTGCAGGACAGTGAGGTAGCTAGCTGGATGACAGAAGGCAGGGTGGAGGGAAGAGTGCCAGGGAGGCTAGTCCTGATCTGGCACACCCTAATAAATTTGGTAAGTTGGCAGATGAGGGGGTGTGTGTACAAGGATAGAACTGCTGCAACAGGGCATGTCCTCTGAAAGCCGAAGGAGTGTCAGCTCCAGTAAGGGGAAAAACAGGAGAGTAGAGCAGGCCAGACAGGTGCTGGTAGTGGGGGACTCAATTATTAAGGGAACAGATAGGGCAATCTGTCACAAAGACAGGGATCGTCGAACAGTGTGCTGCCTACCTGGCGCTCGAGTCCGGCACATCGCTGACCGGGTTGACAGATTACTGGGAGGGGCTGGTGAGGACCCAGCGGTCATGGTGCACATTGGCACAAATTACAAAGTTAGAGGTAGGTGGAAGGTCCTTAAAGATGATTTCAGGGAATTAGGCTGCAAGCTTAAGGCAAGGACCTCCAAAGTAGTATTCTCTGAAATACTGCCTGTACCACGTGCCACACCAGAGAGGCAAAGGGAGATTAGGGAGATAAATAAGTGGCTCAGGAATTGGTGTAAGAAGGAGGGGTTTGGGTTCCTGGAGAACTGGGCCGACTTCTCTGTTGGCTACAGGTTCTATGCTAGGGACGGGCTGCACCTCAATGGGGAGGGTGCAGCTGTGCTGGGGGAGAAAATGGCTAGAAGGTCGGAGGAGTGTTTAAACTAGGGATTGGGGGGGAGGGTATTCATTGTATAGGAGGGAAGATAGTGTAAATAGTAACCTGGGCACAAGTAATAAAATTGGGGGTGGCATGGGGGGTGGGGTTAGAACAGTCAATCTAGTAGGAAGGAATAGAGGTAAAGAGAGATGCATAAAGTGCATGTACACTAATGCCAGAAGCCTCACCAACAAAATGGAGGAATTAGAATTGATTTTGTTGGAAAATAATTATGACATGGTGGAGATATCGGAGACATGGCTGGACGAGAGCCACGACTGGGCTATTAATATACAAGGATATATATGGTGGGGATATCGGAGACATGGCTGGACGAGAGCAAGGACTGGGCTGCTAATATACAGGGGTATATATGGTGGGGATATCAGAGACATGGCCGGACGAGAGCCATGACTGGGCTGTTAATTTACAGGGCTATAGTCTGTTCAGAAATAACCGTACAAATAAGCGAGGGGGAGGTGTGTGTTTATATGTAAAATCATCCTTAAAACCCATCCTGCGTGATAATATAGGTGAATCTAATGGAGATGCAGAGTCCCTGTGGATGGAGATAAGGGGAGGGGGATAAATAATAAATTACTGATAGGGGTTTGTTATAAGTCCCCAACAATAATGGAAGTGGAGGAGAATATCCTCATAAAGCAAATAGATGAAGCAGCGACTCAGGGAGAAGTCATTATTATGGGGGACTTCAACTACCCTGAAATACATTGGGGATCAGAAACCTGCAGTTCCAGCAAAGGTATTAGGAAAACAATGAGAGACAATTATCTTTCACAACTGGTTCAGGACCCAACAAGAAGGGGGGCACTGCTGGACCTAATATTAACCAACAGGCCGGACAGCATATCACATTTACGGGTTGGAGATCACTTGGGTAATAGTGATCACAAAATAATAAGTTTTCAAGTATCCTTTAATAAGATGTGTAGTAGAGGGGCTACAAGGACACTAAACTTCAGGAAGGTAAATTTCCAACGGTTGAGAGATGATCTTAGTGCAATAAACTGGGACGATGTTCTGAGACATAAAAGTACACAAAGCAAGTGGGAGACGTTTGTTAGCATCCTGAATAGGACCTGTGCACAATATATACCCTATAAGAATAAACAAGCTAGAAATAGTAGGAAACCACTATGGCTAAATAAGGCTGTAAGAGGTGCAATAAGTGACAAAAAGAAAGCATTTTGTGAATTAAAGCAAGTAGGTAGTGATGAGGCATTAAATAAATACAGAAAATTAAATAACATCTGTAAAAAGCAAATCAAGGCAGGAAATAATAATACTATAATATAATAATAAATAATAATAAAACTTTATTTGTATAGCGCCAACATATTCCACAGCGCTTTACAGTACAATGGTACATATAAGAAAAATATACGATACAGAATGGTAGGTAATACAGAACAGTAGTTACATATAGTAAACATAGAATCAATGTAGAAGATACAATAAAGGGCAAAAAGTAAAGGTGACCCTGCTCGAAGGAGCTTACAATCCAAGACGGGATGGGAACACAAAGTACAGGGGCTTACAACAATGAATATCTTATGTCTAAATGACTACTGTTAGGGACAAGGATAGGCCACCCTGAAGAGGTGTGTTTTTAAGGAGCGTCTGAAGCTATACAAGTTGTGGATGGTTCTAATTTCTTGGGGTAGAGCATTCCAGGGGATTGGTGCAGCTCGAGAGAAGTCTTGGAGTCGGGAATGGGAGGTTCGGATTAATGCTGATGTTAGTCTGAGGTCACATTCAGAGCGTAGGGGACGGGATGGGTGGTAGACACAGATGAGGGTGGAGAGGTAAGGAGGTGCCGCACCATTAATAGCTTTGTGGGTGACAACAAGCAATTTGAATAGGATTCTATTGTGTACGGGTAGCCAATGCAGTGACTGGCACAGAGGAAAGACTGAGACAGAGAGACTCATTGCCAGAGAAAGTAAAAATAATCCCAAAATATTTTTTAACAAATAACAAGTCCATTTTCTCATTTTGTCTCTCATAGTTGAGGTCACCTATGATGTCAATCACAGGCCGATCTCATCTTTATAAGTGTGAGATTGTGCACAATTGGTGGCTGACTAAATACTTTTTTTCCCCACTGTATTATTATTACTACATTATTATTATTACTATATTGTGATTTGGGAAATAACCCTTTAACATGTACAGTAAGTGCAAATCTGTATTTGCATTTTGCACACATATTTTACTAGTCTGATTTGACATGGATACATATCCCACCTGTATTGTAGCCTGTTGCCCTATTTTGCTTTCTGTTCATGCACCTACCTCTTACCTAACATTTTTCCTTACATTTTCCTTTTTGGCAATGATTGATTAATTAGTGGTAAAAAAAATTGTGAAATGTTAATTAGGGTTTAGTACAAAATGTATGGTAAAAGAAAAAGGAGCAATTAAAGGGGCATAGTAGAAATAAAATAAAGAAGAGGAAACTGGCAGTATTGTGGGAACTGCGGGCAGAAGCATCTACACTGCCGACTCAAGCTGTCTGGGCAGTAGTACTACCAAATCCTGCCTTTGCCTTTTGAAATTTGTACTGATGAGGAGGAGTGAAGGGATATATAACAACTTGATGTTACCTCTGACAGCGACCCCATCAGTTTGAATATTCTGCACTATTCTGATCACAAATGAATAACGGATAATTTTTGGACCCTTTTTCTAATTATAAAAAATATGAAAAACCTGTCATTGTTTTTGTGCTTTCTTAATAAATGGGCTGTTGGTGGATCTGGTTCTATGGTGGGGCTACTTTTAATATTATTAAGGCTGTGTTTGTGTTAAAGAACTTTTAAGGAATTAAATGGAGTCATTAGAGAACTCACACTTGTTTGTGTTCTTAAGAATACTTGAAAGTCAAGTTTATTGATACATTTGAAGTTGAGAAGATTCGATCATTTGTACTATTAATGAGAGTTTGTGTGTTGTAAAAATCCTCTTGTCATCTTATTTTCCTCCTTGCTCTTTATTTCCTCCTTTCCACATAATGTTTTATACATCTGTGGGTATTTCTGTGAGGGAGTATCGATTGTTTACCCTTTGTTTTATTTGAGTGGGTTTTACCTGTCTTTGTGGCCTTTGGGTGGGGAAGAGAGGGTATTAGACCAGGGCTGGCCAGGAGCAGAGCAATGGTGACAGCTCAGACTTCCTCACCATCAGGGGTAACTCTGGGATAAGATACACTTAGAGCACCCTAGCTTTAGGGTCAGTCTAGGAGACCTGGTCTCCCTGTCATTTTTTACTACCCAGTGATGTCTTCCTAACTCTTTCCCAATGTGCATCTACAACCTACCCTACTCCTGTAAGCTTATCTCTAAGACACTCATAAATACCTTTAGTGTTCTTTTAGTTTTTGATCTTTTGGGCTGCAGACCAGATATTGGACAAACTGAGCAGGGCCTGTCACTGGTGGTTGTAGGCCTGCCTCTCATTGGATGACAGCAGTCAGTGCAGGCACGCCTAGATTTAACTTTCCTCTCAAAAGCCAAAAGTGACGTGCCCTTCTCAGTTGGTCCGATTTCCGGTCTGCAGCAAGGAAGATTGAAACTTAAAGAACAATAAAGGAATTCTTGAATGTCATAAGCCCCTTTCACATCAGCGTTTGTTTTCAAATTGCGGCAGATCCGGCAAATTTACCGCATCTGCCGCCTAATGGTCACACTTGTGGCACACTTGCGGCAAGCCCCATGTATTGTCTATGGGGCTTGCGGCAGGTGCGGCAAGTGCGGTATTGCCACGGTTCCGACACTTGCAGCCGGTGATGTGTAAGGGGCCTTAGAGATAAGTTTACAGGAGCAGGGCAGGTATCAGAAATATACCGGGAAAGTGATAGTTAGGCATAGTTAGGACAAATGAAATTAAGTTGTATTAGTAGTGGAAAACCTCTTTAACTACTATGATATATAATAACACTATTATTGATACTAATATTATTAATAAAATTAATAGAACAATCTGTTTTTTGGTTTATTTTAATGTCAATAATACACCATTTTTATATGGAATACTCAGAGGGAGTTAAAGTTCTCATCTCTAAGAGGCCAAACTTGCTCCATCTCTTACATTTATTTCCAACAGATACAAAATAAGTTCAAATGCATTTTTCCAGTCAAAGCTACAGCAATATCTATGGCAACCGTCAAAATGTTTAGGGCAATATTGCCCTGCCGGTGCCAAGCCGTTCCTGGCAATAACAGCATACATTTTTCTTTGGAGGTGATCTAAGCATCTGTTGCATAATTCTCCATTCAAGCATTCCATCAAAAAAAGTGCCAGCGCCTGCCAGCAGTTCCTTCTTGCATTTTTGGCTTAACAAAATGTTTCATGGCATGCCTCGAAGGGGCTGGCATCATCTCTGTCACATTAATGGTCTAAAGTCTGCACAATAAAGCAGGAAAAGTAACAAACACTCATGCATTATGAAATTATTTTCCTATTGTGAGAATTATTCCAGGCAAATAATCTTCATAATTAATTTTGACAAAATAAGGAAAACCGAAGTCAACCGAGAAAAGAATGATCTCGGGTTTCCCATGAATCTACCCAATGATAAACCTATTTCTGGTCTATAAATGAATCAACATAACCCCATATGTAATTTCAGTTCAATTTTCAGAATAAACCATCCTCTGCAGGCTCTACGTGTAATTTGCAGTTGTTTCTGAGCTAGTGGGTTGATACTAGCTGCTATGGTGTTTCTCATAGACAGTAAACAGAAAACAAGGGGGGATTCTTGCTTTCCTCTGCTTATGGAGCACATTTTCAGAAACAGCAGGAGAATGGAGGATATTATACAACAGTCTATACAAGTTAGGAGGGGAAAGAAGGGTGGGGATCCAGCTCACCGCTTAGTCTGACCTGGAGCCCAGAGAACGTCAAACCCAACGTGAATATTGCAGAGAAAGCTTGATAAAGAGCATACTGTCCGCTCAATACGTGCAGCCATGCATATTGGTTACTTTAACCATGTTTTAAAAATATGCCTTTTCACAGAGAATTACTGGAGCTGGAAAATCTTCTTTTTTTGCTATTATAACACAGTACTAAGCAGTGTGGCTGTGAATACAGCACTGAAGTCAAATTATTATTATTATTAATTTATAGAGCGCTGTTGATTCCATGGTGCTGTACATCATAAAGGGTTACATATGTCTGGGGCCAAGTGCTTGGGGAACTTGGATCTCGGGCGTACTGGTACGGGGATGTCACGGGTGGTTGGTGTCTGAGTCCGTGCCCTTGAGCAGACAATAAAAAGGGAAAAGAAAATAAATAAAGTTGTTTGTGATGCCACCTGTAGGTCTGATGATGGCGCCGGCGCTGCTGGAACCTCCGGGGTGGTGTGCGTCAGCAAGATCTCGTAGCCCTCTACAGGTAGGGCTGAGTCACTGGGGTGTTGGAAGTGGCAATGATGGAATAGGGCAGCGTATTCACAGTGGAGCAAGGCAGGTAAATCACAGATCTCTGAGAAGAAGCACAGACATGTTGCTCACTCTGAACGGGTACTTTACTCAAGTAATCTGCAGGTTTACAGGGTAATGCAATCCTTTCAGCTGAGGTAGTGGACCGGGTGGTTCTGGTAGTGAGTAGTGTCCCTCTGAAGCTCCTTTGATGTTGCTTCTCTATCACGTTCTCTGTCCTTTTCTGTGGTGCCCTGCACAATCCTGCGTCTTGAACAAGGCCTGTTGGGTGATATGGGAATCATTTATCTCACCAAAGGGAACCCAACCCAGTTTAGTGCTTCTGGTGGAGACCGTGCTTGGTGTAGGGCGGTTGGATCGTGCTCCAAAAAGCTATTGACCACGCCGGTAATTTGTGGTTCAGGGATGGACCTCTGATCCACGTTGGAGCTGGTACCCTGCTTTGGACTGGGCCAGGGTATTTGGTTACCCTCTATCTGCCCCTTTCTCTTCTGGGTCACCAGGTTGAGGTGCCCACCCCGTTACTTCTCCTTTGTTGTTCTGTTCTGCTGTTCTACTCAACTCTCTCTACTCTGTACTCTTCTCTGTTCTGCTTCTTCAACTACTGTTCTTCTGCAACTCCTACTGTTCCTCTTTCCCCACTCACTTTATAACCTAGCTTCTTCTCCCACCGGGATCGGTTGCCCTAGTAAAGGGCGTTTGATTGGTCCCCTATCACTAGGTGTGTGTGTGTGGTGCTGGAGATTCAGGCTTCTACTACTCCTTACCAGAACAAAGAATACTGCACCTTCTGTTAAGGTTGCAGAACCCTTTTGTAGCGCGCTGACTAATGGGGCGCTACACATACAAACAAGTTAAAAATACAATGAACAAGCTAACAGTGACAGACTGGTATAGATGGGAGAGAGGACCCTGCCCTTGCAGGCTTACTTTCTACAGGGCAATGGGAAGGGAGACGGTAGGTTGGGTCTACTCTGGTGGTGGTGGAGCGCCAGGTCCAGTGGTGGTGGAGTGTCAGGTCCAGTACTGGTGGAGCACCAAGTGGTGGTGAGGTGGCACTATGGTTATTACAGGTTGTTGGCTGTTCTGAAGAGATGGGTTTTCAGGTTCTGCTTGAAGGTTCCGAGTGTAGGGGATAATCGGACCTTTAGAGGTGCAGCATTCCAGAGGATGGGGAATGCCCGGGTGAAGTCTTGCAGGTAGTTAGATGAGGAATGTACAAGTGTGGAGGAAAGCAGGAGGTCTTGGGAGGAACGAAGATTACGAGTTGGATGATATCGGGAGATTAGTTTAGAGATATATAGAATCTCAGAGAAATAAACAATTACTAGAGTGCAATGTGTGTTTCTGCCTCTTTTTCACTATGATTCTTTTTAAGCTCCTCTCTGTGTTCTAGACTATAATAGACAGCTGTTTTAATACCTCAGTGAGCTGGCAGTCTGTTTTGTATTATAGGGGTTGTCTAAAATGATATTTCTGAAATCAGTAGATGTGATTGCAGGCTAATCAATCCCCCCAGCACCAGCACTGAGTGCTGCAAGAATTCACCTTGTGGTAAATGGGAACAGACCACAGTTATGTGGTATGCATGTTATTGGCAAAATAAGACTAGTGGGGGCAGCCTTGCTCAATACAAGTGTATGTACTGGTGCGTCCGACCAGTGGGCGCTGCCATTTAGTGGGTACAGCCTTGCTTCAGACACCTGTATTGAGCAAGGCCTTGCCCACTAGACTTGTTTTGCTGGGAACATGAATACCGCATAATTGTGGTCCATTCCCGGGTTACAAACAGGCGAATCCTCGCAGTGCTCAGTGTGGGCGCTGGGGGTATTGATAAGTCTACAGTCACACAGGGGGACTGCAGAAACATCATTTTAAACCAGAAAATTACTTTAAACAAGATTGATTTTTGTAGTTTTTCATGAGGGAGAAGAAGGAAGACATGGATCTTAAGTGGAGGAACAATAATTTCCTTATTTTCACATTCATTATTGATTTATGTAAAGTTTCTTGAGATAGCAGTGACCAACAGGGATGTGTGTAAAGTCTTCATGCTTTTAGAGAAGGGTTAATGACTTTTATCTCAGGCAGGGGTGCACAACGTAAGTCGCCAAGGGACACCAACAGTGGTTTTCCTTAGCATCGGATAGGTCATGAAATAATCACCTATGCAGTTAATTAAATTATCACATGTGCAATACTAAGGAAATCTTGAAATCATGCACTGTTGATGGCTAGAGGACTGGTATTCCCCACCCCTGATGTAAGATCAACACCTCCACCTTCTATGATATACTGCTCATATTTAGGAAGGCACGGTAACATTCATGGCCTAACCCAATGAGCATCCAATTGGAAACAACATTTTAGTTTTTATTCTATGCTTTATGTTATCTCAATAAAGACATTATTTTTAGTGTTTAATGATTCCATTATAACAGGGTCGTTTCCCAAGGATTATTGTTGGGAACTCCAGGCCTCAATGGCCACCAACAGGTCATGTTTTCAGGATTGATGTAGTATTGCACATGTGATAATATAATCATCTAGAAAAGTGATTATTCCAACACCTTTATAATGCTAAGAAAATCCTGAAAACAAGACCTGTTGGCGACCCCGGAGGCCTGGAGTTCTTCACCCCTAGATTAGTGCATAGCACATGTGTTGCCAATGTTCAAAATTGTGTCCAAATCTGAGATTGGAAACTATACGACATTAATCTAACCTCAATTGTCAGCAAAATCTTTTAGGGTTTTCTAAAAAAAAATTTCCCTGGTTTTTCAATAAAAATGAACTCATTAATAGGGATGGGTAAACTTGATGTGTTTCCCTGGGTTCGTCCCCAGGGTTGCTATGTGGTTGTAAGTGACTGGTTAATTCCCCTACTAATTATACATACAGAGTCTGCTTTATCATTTTCGGCTGTGCCCCGGCGCTGTGTGACTTTCGGTCTTTTGTGGTGAATGGTTGCATGTCAGGCTCCAATAGCCAATAACATACGCCAAGAGCACAAGGGGCGTCCTGGAAGTTACACAGCGACGCGTCACACCAGGAACAGAAAGTGCAGACCCAGTAAGTATAATTACAGAATTAACTATTGCCTTACTTTACCATAATCCCGAACTGTTCACCAATCCCTACTCATTAACCAATTTCAACATAGATTTACAAAGGCTAGGTCCTGTCAAGCTAATCTTATTTGTTTCAATGAGGAGGTAAGATCTAAACTTTGCAAAGACATTCAATATGGTGTAAAATTAAAGGTTGGAACTTCAAAGGTAAACAATGGGACAAGGAGAAAATATGTATCAAACTGGCTCAGTGATAGGAAACATGGGTTGGTAATTATTACAACACAGTCTGATTGGGTCACATTTAACAATGGGGAACCATAGGGGTTAGTATTGGGCCATCTTTTTTAAATATGTTTTTAAAAGACCTTAAAGATGAAAGAGTTTAATTTCAATATTTGCAGATGATACTGAACTGTGAAAGATATCAATACAGAGAAGTTTAATTAATTATTAAACAGGGATTTCTGTAGGCTGGGGGCTTGGGCTGAACTTTAGTAACTAGTACTAGTCATTTGCAACCAAGGCCAATAAAGTATCAGATTTTTTAAAAAACGCATAGATGCTCATAACAAGTTCACAATTTTACTACTATACAAATCTGTAATGTGGCCACACTATTGTGCACAGTTTGGTGCTCCAGATTATAAGAAGGACATAGCTGAACTAGAGCGAGTGCAGAGAAGAGCGACCAAGATATTTAAGGGAATTGGAACAGTGAAGTCTAATGTGCGATCATATTACAATGTTCAACTATGAAGAAACAGTAGAGGGATCTTTCAAATGATGTTTTTACATTTAGCCCTCCAGCGCTGATAGGGGGCATCTTCTATGTCTAGAGGAAAGGCGATTTATAGACAACTTGTCATTACGATTTAGCATAATGAAGTCACAGCATGGCTATAATGTTGCTGGTATGCTAATTCAATAGATAACTTTAAGGCTCGCTTCCATGAGCATATACCTCAGAATAATGCTATCCGATGTTTTATTGGATAGCACTCAGATCAATGCTGTTCTATGGTGTGGTGCTGATGCCTGATTTTTTTCACTGACAGAATCTATCAGTGAAAACATCAAAGCATGCTGTAATTTTCAGCTGAAATCGAAGAGAACACACCCATTCAAATCTATGGGGGAGTGGAAATCATCAGAGTACCCTCGGATGACATCTGAGTTTAGTACAATTTTTGTGGACTCACGGAATGGACAACATGGAAAAATGTTGTTCTCCATCTTCCCCTCACTGGTGTTCTGGTTCTTTCATTCGAGACACTAAGCTGGCACTCTGATCAAAGATTGATACAAGTGTTATTTACATATTCAATCCGATTTACGCTTAACTGACCCCACATTTGATGTCTGGGGGCAATAACCTATCAATGCACTGAGACGGGACTGTGGGTAGGGTCTTCTATTTTGTCCAGGCCTCTCTGCATACCACTGGTATCTAAATGTGCCTCTTTTTTCAAACTTCGCACCAGCGCCATCTTTGCCTGCAGATGGCACTTGCACAGATTCATCTCCAGATTAATCCCTGAGGAAGGAGCAGAGGATGCTCTGAAATGCGTCGGAATAAAGTTACACCATTGCACCAGACTTCTTGGGTTCTGGTTTTTCCATCCAGCACCAGATCACTGGCACTTTGTCCTGTTTTCAGATTGTTACGTTGCACTTGGAGGTGTGGATCCAGCGGCAGCTGTACGAGCGCTAATACTGGTTGTTTCTTCACACAACCGAAACAGGTGAGCAGATTTCATCTGGCGGATGCCCCACTCTGCCTAGAGATAAGACCCTATGCGTATTTTGTCTCACAATTGCAGTTATCTCCAGATTTGGTCTTCAGTAAAGTGGCAGCACATGTACAGGTTGACTTTCAGCAGTTTTAATTCAAGTGGTACTGGTGGTGGCACAAGTGTAGATTCTGACATCAGTTCAATGTTGAGCCGAGATCTCAATCCAAGTTCCATTATATTGAAGACCAGCGGGGGGGGGTCTGTGCATGCTTCATTATGAGCAGAATTTTTCTGAATATCACTGGAAGATGAAGTTGCACATGCATCGTCACAGGCACCATTTTACTGAAGACCACTGGTAGATGAATCTGCGCATGCGTTATCATGGGCATAATATTTCTGCAGATCAGTGGATGATGAAGCTACACAAGCACTGTCACAGGTGTCATTTTACTGAAGACCACTGGAAAATGAATCTTCACATATGCTGTCATGGGTGCCATTTTACTGAAGACCACCGAGAGATGAATCTGTGCATGCGCCGTCATGGGATTCATTTTTCTGAAGATCACTGAAAGATGAAGATGCACATTCGTCGTCACAGTGTTCATTTTAGATCACTGAGAGATGAATCTGCGCATGCACTGTCATATGTGCCATTATACTGATTATCACTGGGAGATGAATCTGCGCATTCGCCATCACAGGCTTCACTTTACTGAAGATGACTGGAAGATAAAGCTGCACATGCATCATCACCCACATTTTTTTTACTGAAGATCACTGGGAGATGAATCTCCGTGTAGACTGTCATGGGTGAAATTTTACTGACGACCACCAGGAGATGAATATGTGCATGCGCTGTCACAGGCTTCATTTTAGTAAAGATCCCTGGAAGATGAATCTGCGCATGCCTTGTCAAGGGCGTCAATATAGTGAAGATTACTGGGAAATGAATCTGCGCATGCGCTGTCATGGGTGTAATTTTACTGAAGGCAACCGGAAGATGAATCTATAAAAGTCCCACCTGTGGCAAGGACGGCAATAGTGTAAACTTTAAAAAAGGAGGCAAGTACAGATGCGAAGAGGAAGGTGTAGAGCCGATAACCCTACCCAATGTTCTGCCCCATAGTCCCACCCCAAGGCACTGAAAAGTTATTACACCCAAACTTCATATGTGCATTACACAACAACTGGGAGGAGGATTGTTTCACTATAGATATCTATTGAATAAGTACAACAGTGCCATCATGGCCATAACTACTCTAACTAGATGTTTTCAGCAGGAGCAGATAGACTATGGAACCCTTTGTTACATCATGTTGTAATGATTAATGCCTTTCTTGATGTTACACGTTATGGGTATTAAATTCTGTGATGGGTTATTGATCTAGGAAACTAGTCTGATTGACGCGTGTGGAATCAAGAAGGAATTTGTCTTCTAACATGGGACAATTACATCTACTTTGTGGGGTTTTGCCTACCTCTGGATCAACATGTTATAGTATAGGTTGATCTCGATGGACTTATGTATTCTTTCACCCATACAACGATGAATAATATTCACTGACCTCAAAGAGAAGAAGAAGAAGATGGAAGACTAGAGTGAAAGGAGCTATATGGTCACTCTAATAATAGAGTTTGCACTGACATTGACCTCAGGTCTAAGGCTCAGGTCATATATTTTGGCGATTGGGTAGAAGTTTGTAACCTTTGAAGACTTTTTTGCTTGTTATGTCAAGGAGCTTTTTCTAACATTGAAGCATCTTGAATGTTTTTGTAGAATTCCCTTGAATTCCTTCACCCAGAGCAAAGTCAAAACCAAGTGTAACATCAATTCTTTATCTGCAGATCAAGTGAATAAAATAACAGAAAGACTTGTGATACTTTTTACAATTCAAAGATCTTCCTCTTCTTATCACAATTGTTAGAGATCTCTCAGAGCGTTTCCAGTAGTCAAAAAATACCTTTTATTTATCATTTCTGATGTTCCATCTCTGGAAATATTTTAAATACATTTTGATCTTTTCCTGGTTCAGTTATAAAGATTTCAGTCCTGTGATCTCGTATTCACCATTCTCAAATCTATTTCTTTTGCATTTCACAAGAATGAAAATGTACCATTTCCACCTGTCTATATTAATTACATTAAATATAATGACCAGAAATATTGTTTGCTCCCATTTTTCATGAGCTGAAGTCAAGATCTAAGTCTAAAAGGCCCATTACAGACAACGATATCGTTGCAACGTGACCGGTTTGGTGACGTTGCAGCAATGTCGAAACTACATCATTGTGTGTGACATGTATCAATGATCAATGATAAGTCGGTGATCGTAGATTTATGGCCAGGACCATAAATCTATCGTTGGTCTCCCGCTGGGAGCCCAGCATCGACGCGTGTGACAGCGGGAGACCAACGATGAACGAGCTCCCAGCGCCGCACAGCAAGGTGGGAGCTGGTAACCAGGGTAAACAATGGGTAGCTAAGCACCGTGCTCAGCTTAGTTACCCGATGTTTACCATGGTTACTAACGTTCTCGCTGGTCCTGATCGCTGGTGAGTCTGCCTGTGTAACAGCTCACCAGCAATCAGTTCACGATGTGGCAGCGATCCACATCATAGATCGGATCACTGCCACATCGCAGCGTGTAACAGGGTCTTAAGACTGAATACAGAAGGCCTTTTTCGCCCAAATATTGTTCTCAAATTTGCATAAATATGTGTTATAGAACACTTCTCCATAGCCAAGACAATCCATCCTCCTCGCAGGTGTGGGATATCAAGATTCTTATTGGACAGCATGATTATTGCACAAGTGCGCCATAGACTGGCCACAATAGAAGGCCACTCTAAAATGTGCTGTTTTACAGTATTGGGGAAATGTTATGGGGGGTCAAGAAAACCAGCCAGAATCTTATCTGACCACCATTTGCCAGTCTGCCATCTGCACTATACATTGAAATCCGGGATTCATCCATGACAAGGGCAGCTCTCAATGTGCCAGACACCATAGAATGTGAGCCTTTGCCCACTCAAGTCGGTTACAACAATGAGCTGACGTCAGATGGAGACCGAGATCCCAGATAAGAATGAAAAGCTGCAGTTAGGTGGAGACCCAGATGAGGATGATGAGCTGCAGTCAGCCTGAGACCCAGATGAAGATTAGGAACTGCAGTGAGGTGGAGACCCAGATGAGGATGATGAGCTGCAGTCAGCCTGAGACCCAGATGAAGATTAGGAACTGCAGTGAGGTGGAGACCCAGATGAGGATGATGAGCTGCAGTCAGCCTGAGACCCAGATGAAGATTAGGAACTGCAGTGAGGTGGAAACCCAGATGAGGATGACGAACTGCAGTGAAGTGGAGACCCCAATGAGGACAACAAGCTGCAATCATGTTGAGACCCCGATGAAGATGAGGAACTGCAGTGAGGTGGAGACCCTAATGAGGATGAAAAGTTGCAGTCAGGTGGAGACCCCGATGAAGACAATGAGCGGAGACCCTGATGAAGACGATGAGATGCAGTGAGGTAGACACCTCAATGAGGACATCGAACTCCAGTCAGGTGGAGACCTCAATGAGGACAATTAGCAGCAGTCAGGAGGAAACCACAATGAGGATGACGAGCTACTGTCAGATGGAAATCCTGATGAGAACAACAAGCTGCAAACCAATTGTTACAGCAGCTCTCCGGGTGGCTGGTCTCAGATGATTTTGTAGGTGAAGATGCTGCATGTGGAGGTCCTGGGCTGGTGTGATTAGACGTGGTCTTAGGTTGTGAGGCCAGTTGGATATTCTGCCAAATTCTCTAAAATCTAAAGCAAAAAGAGATATAAAGAGGTGCAAATGGGTCTTATCGCTTAGATAAGGTTGTTATATGGTGATTGTATGTGCTCACCTGGTTCAGTTGTGATGACCCACAACCAGTATGCTTGCATGGACAGCTGCTGTTGGATCAGCACTTCCACATGCACAATGGTGGTGTATCCAGAAATACAGAAAGGGGTAGTGCTTATATCATCCGCGCTGCCATCGGGATGAAAGACAAGGAAGACAAAGCTTCTTCAAGTTGCTCCTTTATTTCCTACACGTTTCAGTGCCGTCCCTGCACCTTCCTCAGAGGTATTATTATACTTTTAACTGATTTAATAGGTGGGAGCACACACGGTAAGCTCTCCAAGGCTTTCTAGCAGCTACAAATATACACAAAAATCAACTTTGGCTAGTCCAGAGGACTAGACAAAGTCCCTTTAATTGACAAGCTCCAGTGTTCAACAACTAAATACTTAAGTTTAAGCACCATCTCCCCTAACCGCAGTGGCCACATAAATCTCTTTAAAATGATATACAATCATGGCTAAAAGTGTTGGCCCCCTTGAAAATTAAGTATGTCTCCGAGAAAATCATTGCAGTTACACAAGTTTATTTATCTTGTGTACATTGAAATAACACAAAAGAAAAAATACCAAAAAAAAAAAGACAAATTGGATACAATTACAAACTTAACTCCAAAAGTGGGCTGGATAAAATTGTGGACACCCTCAACTTCATATTTGTTGCCCCCTTTGGAATAAATAACTGAAATCAATCACTTTGTATAACCTCTACAAGCTTCTTCTCACCTGTAATTTATTCTTCTTCTTTATAAACTGCTCCAGGGCTTATTGATGTTTGTGATCATTGTCATACTGGAGACCCATGACCTAGGATGCCCCCAACTTTCTGACCCTGGGCTCTAAATGCCACTTAAAATGCTCTGGTAATCTTCAGATTTCATGATGTCTTGCTCAGAGTCAAGGCCCCCGGTGCCAGAAGCAGCAAAACAACCCCAAACATCTCTGACCTCCACCATACCTGACTGTAGGTATTGTGTTCTTTTCTTTGTTGGCCTCATTCCATTTTTGGTAAACAGTACAGTGATGCGATTTACCAAATAGCTTTATGTTTTCTCATGTGTCCAATAAAGGGTAACTTTTTCCCGAAATGAGTCACCTTTTAGCATGTATTGCACTTTTTAATATTTTCTAAATAATGAAGATTTTAGCCTGATGGAATGTGCTGAATGTGGTTACCTATTTTCCTTTTCCTACTATTTACTGTACCCTGCACTTCCTGGCCAGCAGATTCCCAGTCACGATGCTACATGTAGAATACCTGGTGAGCTCAAAAACCACTTACCTTTACTAGTTTTTTTTCCTCCTGGATTTTTAGTCCTCCTGGGTCTCCCCCATAGCGTTTTATTCACATGTGGACAGATAGTTTGCATTGACACTGATGCACACTGAGCCCTGAGTCTGCAGAATGGCTTCAATTTCCTTGGATCTTGATTGGGGCATAACCACCATCCGGACAATCCTACATTGCAACCTTTCATCAATTTCTCTCTTCCATCCATGTCCAGGGAGATTAGCTACAGTCCCTTTTGTTAACTTCCTCATTGTATTGTGCGCTGTGGACAATGGAATATCAAGATTTCTAGGAATAAACCTAAAACCTTGGGATTATTGATATTATTTACCAATTTTGAGTCCTAAAACAGTTTTCTCCTCCCATCTCCTCTTTCTGTTCTCTGTAACGTAGTGCGGCACACATATGCACGCTATGCAAAGATTGAGGCACTTTCTCTCCTTTTTATCTGGCTTCGGGTGTGATTTTTTTTTATTGCCCAAAGTGTGCTAACACTTTTGACCATGACTTTATTTGTCCAGATACTTTATATTTGCTTTGGTCCTGCCTGGTTATGTTAACTAGAGGAACATGTCATCTGTTGAAAAGTTTGAGGCAGACCTTTAACTGGCCTATCACACTACAACTGCATCTATTGCCTACTGGTTTCTGTACAGACTAATATCCCTACTTGTACAATACCCTCATGGTTCCTGCACAGACTGGAATAATCCTAGCTGCACAACTAAAATACAAAAACTCAGAACTGTCTTCCTAAAAGGCCATTGAGTTGTATCCAATACCTCCTGAGGAAACAGAGAGGAGGTTGCTATGCACAACAAACCAAGATAGGGCAAGCAGGAAGAGATAGATGAGAACCCCAGGTGAAGAATCAGAAAACACAAGGAGACAAGGGATAATGGATAAATGCAAGCAAGCGTAAACCTCCCGCCAGCTCAACAGCAAACCTTAGTAAGATGGAGGAAAGGCAAATAAGAAAAAAACAGAGTAAAAACAAAACAGATCTTTGGCTAAAAAGGCAAAATCCCTTGCAGCAGGTCTAGAACTCCTCATCAGTACTCCACATAGAAATATAGCCAGCAGAAAAGGCTGGTTTCAAGAGAGTATAAATAGCCCCACCCAGGATGTGATAGGAAAGAGACAATAAGCAATTGTGGCTCAGCAAGGAAGAAAACTGGTTACACAGCACAAAGTCACCTCCAATCATTCTTAGGACATTAACTAGAGTTTGGGCATTAGCACAGAATATATAGAGTGTACATAGTGTCACCTAGGGTGTTGATATGCTTTAATTTTTAAGCTAGATATAGAGTTCCTTTTACCTCTAAGTATAAATCAATACAACAGTTTGGAATACCCTATATACTCGAGTATAAGCCGTGTTTTTCAGCTCAACTTTTGTGCTGAAAAGTGCCCACCTCGGCTTTTACTCGAGACAATGTTCAGTGTCAGTGTGGGAGGGGGTTGACCGGGAGCTGAAGGGGGCGGTAGGGGGCTGCAGGAGGAGCGGGAGGTCACATTGTCCTGCTCATTAGTGTAATGTAATATGCACTGCATGCCCCTGTCCATCAGTGGTAGGAGAAGCGGCTCATATTACATTACACTATGTATACCCTCCCCCATCGATGGTTTAGGGTTCCCATGCTGACAGTCACAATTAAATAACAACCCATTTAACTCACCCTTTCGACAATTCTCTGCAGGCTCCGGGCATCCTATGGTCTTCCTCCTTGTAATCATGTGACCGGAGCAGCAGTGACATCATCGCTACAGCGATCACATGATGAGAAGCAGGAAGACCAGAGGACGCCCAGAGCCTGCAGAGAATTGTCAGAAGGGCGAGTTAAAATGGTTGTTATTTTATTGTGACCGCCAGCATGGGAGCCCTATACCAGTGATGGGGCCCTATACCAGGGATGAGAGCCCCTCATTTGCCGGATCTGCCACCTAAGGGCTGACTTTCGGCCCAGATCCGGCAAGCCCCATGCATTGTCTGTGGGGCTTGCGGTCTGGTGCGGCAAGTGTGGTTACGCCGTATCCGCCTGATCCGGCACTTGCGGCCGCAAAAAAACCAGCCGCAAGCTGCGGTTTTTTTTTTGCGGCCGCAAGCGCGGGATTTGCTACATCTGGCAGAACCGCACTTGCTACACCGGACCGCAAAGCCCCATAGACAATGCATGGGGCTTGCCGGATCCGGGCCGCAAGTCAGCCCTTAGGTGGCAGATCCGGCAAATGAGGGGATCTCATCCCTGCCGGATCTGCTGCGAAAACCACTGATATGAAAGGGCCCTAATATAAACATTCATTCCCATATTTTGCCAGGTTATTCATTGTCTCACCCGATATTCAAATCAAAGACATCCAATGAAATCTGTGAAATGATGAAGATGTCAGAAAGTCCTCGGGGACTCCTCCATTACCTTGTTTCTGCTCGGGGTTTTAACATTACACTAAGAAATGACATTTTACAATCTGGATTTTATGTCACAAAGAATATAAAAAGATTATTTTGCTGATTAGACACGAGAGCTAAAAGCATGGAGCAACCTCCGTGTCTGGAAATAAGCGCCATAACACTTCGGGACGGCACATGCCCTCCTCCATCTTCGACTTTCCTGAAGGTCACATTTACATAAGAGCTTAAACTGCTTGTTCATCCAGTAAAAGGGAATATTTCCTTTGTGTTGGGTCTATGGATAATGACTTACGGTGGAACCTTGCACCTTTTGCAAAAATATTATGCAAAGAGATTTACGACCTCCCTCGAAAAGCCAATTGATATTTATTTCGGAGCCTGCCATAACTGGGTGGTACGCATGATTGTATCCCGCTCCTAATTCACTATTAATATATTAGTAGTCACTTTCTTTAGGCAGTAAAGTACCAATGAAAGGCTAATAAAACAGATTGAATTTGTGCTACAAGTATTTACTACTTGCCATAAATTAATCACAGCCGGGGAAGAGAACCGAGGTGGAAAAAAAAAAGTTTACATTCGGTGATTGCCAAGGTCAAGACGGTATAACTGTTTTGGAAAAAGCAAACCCAGTGTGAGTGCGTTAGGACTGAAGTTGTTAGGACAGATTTTAAAGAAAAATAAAAGTAAAAATAAAATTGTAAAGATAAATAATATTTTAAAAAGAATTACAGCTTTATTCCAGTGTTCATCAAGGTTGAAGGAGAAAGTTGCATTCATCAAATGCCCTTAAAACATGAGACTTTATTCGAAATCCATATTTAAACATTTAGGGACAGAAGATTCCGAAAGGGATGACAGCTGTTTCATGCAATCAATCTGCACTTATATTGGTCCAACAGAAGTGCAGTTTTCTTGCACGAAACAGCTGTCATCCCACCAGTACAGCTCAACAGTCTTCCGTCCGTGCAGAGTTCAAAATAATAGCAGTCCAATGTGACAAACCAGATTATTCACCGGTTTTGATATAAATTATATCACCCCATGTCAAACAATTTAACAGTTTGTGCAGTAGATTCTTAGAAAACCAACAGACTCAGCAGGGGCGGACCTACCGTGGTGCAGCTGGTTCAGCTGCACCAGGGCCCGACCGGCTATGGGGCCTCTCAAGCCTGCAGGGGGGCCCCCAGCCGACCCCCGTAACCTGGTGTCAGAGGAAAGGAGGGTCAGGCAAGGGAAGCAGGAAGCTTCCTGCTTCTCTTGCCTGATCCCGCCCCTCCTCTCCTCTGCCCCACTGCCTCCCCGGCTCCCAGGAATGCATGCATTCGGCGTGGCCCAGCGCAGGTAGGAGAGCCGCCCCCCCACGTTCCTCGTCAACGGCCGCCAGCACAATACACCCCACCCTCGGTCCTCAACGATGGCCGCCAGCAAAACCCCCCCCTACCCGGTCCTCACCATGGCTGCACCAGGGCCCTCTGGGCTCAAGGTCCGCCACTGAGACTCAGCATTAATGATCTACTTGTTTTGGAGTCTGTGTATTTTAATAAATAACTGAAAGGGGGTGTGTTCAAAATAATAGCAGTGTGGAGTTCAATTAGTGCGGTCAATCATTCTGTGAAGAAACAGGTGTGAATCAGGTGGCCCTTATTTAAAGGTGAAGCCGGCAATATGTTGTACATGCATTTCACCTTGAAAGAATGAGAAATATGGGTTGTTCGAGACATTGTTCAGAAGAACAGCATACTTTAATTAAAAAGTTGAATGGAGAGGGTGGAACTTATAAAGAAGTGAGGAAAATGATAAACTTGCTCCGCTAAAATGTTCTCCAATCCTTTAAAATGGAAATCCAGAGAGACGTGGAAGACAACTGAAGACGACCATTCGAATGGATGGAAGAATAGCCAGAATGGCAAAGGCTCAGCCAATGATCAGCTCCAGGAGGATCACAGACATCTCACGCTACCTGTGAGGAATGTGAAAGTTAAAAGACGCCTGTGTGAAGATCATCTATTAGCAAGAAGTCCCTGTAAAGTCCCACTGTTAAAAAATGTCATATACTGAAGAAAGAACACATCAACTGACTATAGAGACATGGAGAAACATGGTGTGGACTGATAAAGGTAAAGTTGTTCTTTTTGGGTCCAAACGAAGGCAGACAGTTGGTCAGATGACCCCCAAACTCTGAATTGAAGCAACAGTTCACTCTGAAGTTAATGAAGCCTGGTGGTGAAGCATCATGATATGGGGATGTTTCTCTTACTAAGGTTATTTATGGCATTCCATAGATCATGGACCAGTTTGCATATATCAAAATACTTGAAGAGGTCATGATACCTTACATTGAAGAGGAAATGCCCTTGAAATGGGTGTTTCAACAAGACAACGACTATAAACACACCAGTAAATGAGCAAAATCTGGTCCCAGTCCAACAAACTTGAACCTATGGAGTGATCAGCCTTAATCTGATAGAATACTTATAAAGTGACATTAAAAATGTTGTTTCTAAGGCAAAGCCAACATATACAAATATATTGTGGGATGTAGTCCTGGGCTGGAGTAACAGTTGACAGGTGCCAGAAGTTGGTTGACAGTATACAACATAAAGATAGATTAGTTATTCACCGGAATGCTTAATCCTACTTTAGAATTTGTTAGGACAAATGCAAATGCTGCTATTTTTTTGAACAGCCCAATGTTCATTTTTTGTTATTTTCTGTAATGTAGTTAAACTATATACATTTATCTTCATGTTTTGATTTAGAAAACAGTGTGCAATGTTCCCAAAGCTGGAAATAAAAAATATTATGAAGATTAAAGGAAACCTGTTAGCTCGTTCTACCACCCCATGCTACCACTACCTGTCCCTGCACCTTGTGAGCTGATCCCTAACTATCCATCTCTGAGCTAAAAGTGCCCTATAAAGCTTCAGAAAAATGCTTTATAAATAGTGATGAGCGAGTATGCTCTGTGCGACTCGGTACTCGGGGTGCTCGGCGAGCACCGAGTACTGCCGAGATGCTCGGAACCGCTCGGTAATAAATAGCGATCTGAGACACATACACTGCTCCCTTCAGTGCACACAGTGAGCTGGCACCATACAGGGAGCAGATTAATTGATAGGATCCCTTTGGGGGCCACAGCAAGGTGTTATATGCTGCGGCGATTTGAAAAAGCCCACCCTCCCGCCCTTTTCCGGAATTACTCGTTTTATAACCGGAAGTCTGTGGGCGGAGCCTGTCGCTCATTGACTTACATTGGGCTCGGTGCTCGGCCGAGTACAAGAGTATCTTGAGATGCTCGGCCAGAGCACCGAGCACCCGAGCATTTTAGTGCTCGCTCATCACTATTTATAAAACTTACATGCAGTCTCCATCCGGAGACTGGAAAGGTGGTCTCTTGGTCTACATTGTCACCCCCTCACTGGTTCTCAGCACACCCCACTGGGCCTGATCATTCCTTCTACGAATACATCACAAGAACCATTACATAAAGAAATTACCAGAACCACTATCAGTACATGACAAAATTACCTGAACCATCATCAGTACTTGAATACATGCCCAGAACCAACATCCATAAATCCCCAGAGCGAACATCAGTACAGGAATAGATCACCAGAATCATCATCATTGCCTGAATCCTCCTCCAGAACCCCCATCCCGTTGTAGATTGTAAGCTCTTTTGAGCAGGGTCACCTTCATTTCTTGCTTTATTTTTTGTATTTTCTTTTTTACATTGATTCTATGCCTATTGTTTTGTATCCAATTATTGTACTGTATTTCTTCTCTACTGTAATTACTTACTTTATTATATTTTCTATACTCTAACCCTACATTGTAAAGCGCTGCGGAATATGTTGGCGCTATATAAATAAAGCTTTTTTATTATTATTATTATTATTATTATTATTATTATATTATTATTATATTATTATAGATGGATGTGCCTGTTCCCTGAACTTGAAGCCAAACTAAAGGCATAAGATGACATCCTAATGGAGTGCTGCAGCTGAATTCTTTATATTGTAGATGGATGTAAAGATAGATAGATAGATAGATAGATAGATAGATAGATAGATAGATAGATAGATAGATAGATAGATAGATAGAGATAGCTGATCTTTGTGACATTTATAGGTGGAATAACACAACACCTGACATTATTAATTAGTATAACATCCTGTTATATGTCAAATACCCAGCTATAGTGCAGCAGATGCGTGGTCTCCGGTGTGCGGGGTAAGCTGGAGGATGTAATTACTCACTGTATAAATATAATTTGGGATTTACACTATGTAATGTATTACGCTTTCAAAGTATCAGATGCAATTTTGTACTGAATAAATATCATTTGCTGTTTACTTTCCTGCGCAGTGATCAGAGCTGTCAGTCTGCACCACTCTATAGAAAGACTGGAAACCTTCATACACCCAGATAATAGGAACCTGCTGATCTTCAAGGGACAGTACAGCACCAGAGCCAGAAACCTGCTGATCTTCAAGGGACAATACAGGCACCAGAGCCAGGAACCTGCTGATCTTCAAGGGACAGTACAGCACCAGAGCCAGAAACCTGCTGATCTTCAAGGGACAGTACATGCACCAGAGCAAGGAGCCTGCTGATCTTCAAGGGACAGTACATGCACCAGAGCAAGGAGCCTGCTGATCTTATAGGGACAGTACAGGCACCAGAGCAAGGAGCCTGCTGATCATCAAGGGACAGTACATGCACCAGAGCAAGGAGCCTGCTGATCTTAAAGGGGCAGTATAGGCACCAGAGCCAGGAACCTGCTGATCTTAAAGAGACAGTACAGGCACCAGAGCCAGGAACCTGCTGATCTTAAAGAGACAGTACAGGCACCAGAGCCAGGAACCTGCTAATCTTAAAGGGACAGTACAGGCACCAGAGCCAGGGACCTGCTGATCTTATAGGGACAGTACAGGAACCAGAGCCAGGAACCTGCTGATCTTAAAGGGACAGTACATGCACCAGAGCCAGATAACCTGCTGATCTTAAAGGGACAGTACATGCACCAGAGCAAGGAGCCTGCTGATCTTAAAGGGGCAGTATAGGCACCAGAGCCAGGAACCTGCTGATCTTAAAGAGACAGTACAGGCACCAGAGCCAGGAACCTGCTGATCTTAAAGGGACAGTACAGGCACAAGAGCCAGGAACCTGCTGATCTTAAAGGGACAGTACATGCACCAGAGCAAGGAGCCTGCTGATCTTAAAGGGGCAGTATAGGCACCAGAGCCAGGAACCTGCTGATCTTAAAGAGACAGTACAGGCACCAGAGCCAGGAACCTGCTGATCTTATAGGGACAGTACAGGCACAAGAGCCAGAAACTGCTGATCTTAAAGGGACAGTACACGCATCGGAGCCAGGAACCTGTTGATCCTAAAGGGACAGTACAGGCACCAGAGCCAGGAACCTGCTGATCTTATAGGGACAGTACAGGCACCAGAGCCAGGAACCTGCTGATCTTATAGGGACAGTACAGGCACCAGAGCCAGGAACCTGCTGATCTTAAAGAGACAGTACAGGCACCAGAGCCAGGAACCTGCTGATCTTAAAGGGACAGTACAGGCACAAGAGCCAGGAACTGCTAATCTTAAAGGGACAGTACACGCATCGGAGTCAGGAACCTGTTGATCCTAAAGGGACAGTACAGACACCAGAGCCAGGAACCTGCTGATCTTAAAGGGACAGTACATGCACCAGAGCCAAGGACCTGCTAATCTAAAAGGGGCAGTATAGGCACCAGAGCCAGGGACCTGCTGATCTTAAAGTGATAGTATAAGCACCAGAGTCAGAAACTTGCTAATCTTAAAGGGACCGTACAGGCATCTGGGAGGTAGACCTGATACAGGGGTTCGGAGAGGATCAGTTTTGCCCCATGTGATAGTTTTGTCGGTAGCTCCCTTTTGTTCTGTCTGTGGTTTTCCATTTGCATTTCTTGCACTTCTTTGAAAATAAAATATAACTTTTTGTCTTATTACAGCAAAAGTGCAGCTGACGCTGTGCACAGATGATTGGGTTCAAGTCGATTTTCCTGAAATTTGTGATTTTATATAAATTAAAAGAATTGATTTGTGGTTCACAAAATAACTTCCCCGGCAACATTTCCCACACTGCTGAGGCATCAGAGTGACTTACTAATACAACTCAACAAATTAGAATATTATCAAAAATCAATGTAATATTGAAAAGTTTCAGAGCATTTCTGGGACTAATAAATCAATATTATATTCACCCTTTGATGTCTGGTGGAATACAGCAGCGCGGTGTTTAACCCATCATCCTCCCTACTCTATATGCAGCACACTGGGGACTGCAGCAGCCGTGATCTGCTTTTATAGTGGTTGTGACTCTCACAACCACACAAGGTGAAGCCTCTGATACCTATTTAGGTCATATTTTATCTCTCAGACCCTTCATCCTCCCTACTTTAAATTTCTGAGATAATGACATTTGGGTTTTCATTTGCTATAAGCCATAATCATCAACAGCCTGTGGCTGGAAATTCTCAGTTCCAGAGTTGCTCCGTCTTCTGATGATTTGAATAGGAGTCAAATGTGCAGTAATCGGATATGGCCACTATTAAAAGATGGAGGAGGTCTGGAACTGAGCATTCCCTGCCATCTGCTGCCACCGGTGGTGCTGAGAACAACTGAGGCTGCAAGCTCACGGTATGGATACGCAGTGTCTTACCGCTGTGTCCAAAATGCTGCGTAGTACAGTATCAGCATAGTGGATGGGATTTTAAGAAATCCCATGCCCACTATGCTTAACCGCAGCGTTCTTTTAGCTGCGGTGCAGATTGCCGGCATTCCGCTCCTCTGCAGCATGTTCATTTGATGCTGCAGAGCCGGAAGCTGCTGCCATTGGGTGCACAGAGGGAGAAGCTGCCCAGCACCCGCCGCACATGGTGAGTACAGGGAGGCTGCTGTCTCCCTGTGGGCACCCGCGGCTGCGCTCAGGTCCGGAGGAGCTGCCTAAAACAAGCAGCACCTCCAGACCGTGAGCACATATCTTGATTGTTGGGGGTACCGGGTGTCAGACCGACATTGATGACCAATCTTCACACCATGATTTTTTGGATCTGCCTTTGATGTGAACCCTCAGCCCCCCCTGTATCCCTATGGGGCCGGATGGCACTTATTTGCCATCCGGTTTTGTGTCTAGCCCGGAGGATCCAGTTCTGTTCGTTTTTTTGCCCCAGACACAAAATCCGGAGCATGCAGAATTTTTTGTGTGCAGGAAAACTAACAAAACCGGATCCTCCCGGATCTGGGTAGATCCAGCACCCATAACATGGGAGTCTATGGGCGCCGGATCGTGCCGGATCCGGCAAAAAAAACAATCCGGTTCCCAAACACTGTATGCTGAATGAGCAGCGGTCCTGACATTCAAGCCGTGCTTCTTCAGCACCTGGACAGCGCAGCTGCAATAGCCGCCGCTGTTGATCAGCACGTGGAGAGCTCCATGGCTGAAACTTCAGCACCACGGCTAGCTCCCCTCCAGCCGCTATGCTGAAATTTCAGCACTGGACAGTGGCAGCCGAGGAGGAACTAATTCGGCACAAAACAGGATCGGAGGGCATATTTGCCCTCCGGTTCTGTGTGTCCGGAGCTGTCAGGTTCTGTCCGGTGCATCCTGCAAAACACCGGACAGAACCTGACAGGGAAAAATCATGGTGAGAAGCCCACCTAAGAGTTAAAGGATAAACAAGAATGAACTCAAGTCTGGATCTGTTTATACTCGGCTCGTTGACAGGTTATAATTGAATGTCTTTCCTTTTATTGTGCTTATCGTTGTCAGCAGACTCAGCACTTACTGCAGTTATTTTTCTGTCCGTGGATATTTGTGCTTTTCATGTGTATTTCAGGTGTTTTTCATTTGTTCAGTAGGACATCATTGAATTGAGTGATTCCCACTGATCTTTTGACAAAGACTTCAAAATGGCAGATATATCTTTGATACGGCTTTCAAGCATATGCCGAATATACCATCAGCAGCAGGAGCTGACCACGCAGAATGGGAAATAACGTCAGATCTAAGAACTCGGAGCCTTGAAATGTTTTTTTATTCCACCTGTAGAGATTGTGAGGATGGTTTTCTCATCAGTCTCATGAGTGACAGAACAAATAAAAAAATAGAGCGATAGAAGAGGAATATATAGAATAACTTACATGTACAGTCATGGTCGAGAGTGTTGGTGTCACACCCCAGGACCGGAGTACTCAGATTCCGGGCGATAATTATGGATGCTGTCAGCAGTGGCCGATGCCCAGGCCTGTGGCCCTGGTGGACGCTCAAAAGGGGTTTTAGTAAAATTCAAATACAAGTAAGTTTGTGACGCCACCTACAGTATGTGGTGAAGGCACCAGCGCTGCTGTAGACCTCCTAGGATGATGGATGAGCAGCCTGGTGATAACGCTCCCCATAGGGGGAATGTGTCCCTGTGGCAGTGAAGTAAGGGTATGGGTTTGTGGTGCCCCTATGGCAAGGTGCCACAGGGATGTACTGCACAACAAACAGAAGGACCCTATAGAGTCTGCTTCCTGCATCCATACAGTAGGCCACTTTAGCACAGGGGACTGGTATTCAGTAGGTCCCAGGGGGTGAAGCCTACAGAGCAGGAGACGGGGAGTGACAGTAGTTTCAGGCAGACGGTGTGAGACAGCGAGAAGGACAGACACAGGAGACCCTGCGGCTGTAACAGGAGGGCACCTCTTAGAAGAGGGGTGACCCAGACCTGAAAGGGGGTCATTCCAGGACTGGTTGGAGCCAGCTGGAGACCCAGGTCACCACTGGCATACCGGAGCCGAGGCGGTTAGTCAAAGGTCTATCCCTAACTGCATACTGGCAGGCTGAGGGCCAGACACAAGTGAGCCCGACCGTCCCTAAAGAAGTCGAACATCGGTCCCGCAGCTGGATCCACGACACCAACAAGTAAGAGACTTTAGGTAACAGACCCTGAGGACTAGAGACTTGACTCAAGAGGGGAAGGCACAGAGAGAGAGGAACAGGACCAGGAACGCCATATTAAGGGCACCACTGCCAGACTCTAGAAAGTCGTCCAAGATCTGCAGCTGCAAACACCGTTCAACCAGACTGTACCGTGTACCATCTCCACCTTGTGCAAGTAAAGAACTGTATGAGCTGATCTGGTGTCTGGTCTCCTTCTATCCGTCGCCTGGAGTGCTTTTACAGTATCATCGAGGTGAGGACTACTACTCCCCTCATCCACCCGCTGCCCTGAGGTAAAGCTTCACCTGTGGGGAGCTGTACTACCAAAACTGCATTTCCATCACCTCAGCGGCCGGCCGCAGCACTGGTAACCCTATTACCAGGTACCACAGGTGGCGTCACGTTACCATTCGCCTCATCATCATCACCCCCACCCTGCCATTGAGGGTCCAGTGCACAGAATCGGGAATCGACCAGCCATGATCCCTACTAAAGTAACCACCTGTCCCGGTATCCGAGTACCCCCTACCCTGTTGACCAACTCAGGTTCACACAGGGAGGTGGCTCTGCAGGCGGAGGTAGTGGAGTAGTCTATATTTGGTCCAGGCTCAGGGCGGTAAGAAGTGGTACACACACACACTGGGAGTAGTTCTCGTACCTTTTACTGATGTTAAGCAGGCACTGTCCAAGATACACTCCAGGTGATCGGGTAGCACTTCAGAATCTCCATATCAAGTTGTAAGGCCCCCTGGTCCCTGTCTCCTTCACGTTGAAGCCCTGACCTGTATGAAACCTGGTCTGGCCTCCACTGTGTCTCTCACCTGTGTTGACTGCACTGAGAACCCTCTACTGGATGCCGCTATTTTCCCTGCGATTCCTGGCTCTCGAGTTGGATGTGCTGTGGGTGCCGGGAGACTGGAGTCTCCTCCGTGTACCGTGTTTTCTGCTGGGCTAAACTCTTCTAGGCAGACTCGGACTGACCTCCTGAGCGGTCTGACCTCCTGTACCCTGATATAATCACAGCTTCATAACACTGTGTAAGTATCCAAATACTGCAGCACAGCTCCCATTGAAATGAATAGGGATCAAACTACAGTTCCAAAAATGGTTACTGCACAGTGTATGGCGCTGTAGTAGATAACCCCATAAAAGAGGGAGTTTGACACCACTTTTTTATACATTGGGAGGTGAGCTATGCCTCCAAAGTTATATTTGCATTGGTATGTATCATGCAACTGTCCCATTCTTTGTATTGTGCACACATCCCACGATGTATATGGGAACGCCACATAATTGCCACCCAATACAAATTTGAATATAGTCTTGAAAAATCCATTAACTTGTTAATATGTTCTGTTTCTATAGAGACAAAATAAAAATAATAATAATAATAATAATATTCTTTATTTATATAGCACTAGCATATTCCGCAACGCCTCACAATTCAGAGGTTCATATTTAAAAAATCACAAGAAACAGTTATTAGAAAATACAATACAATACAAAATACAATACAATACAAAGCGTAATACAATACAATAATTAGAGCAAAATAATGACAACCCTGCTCATAGGAGCTTACAATCTAACAATGAGGTGGGGGTGACACAAAGTACAGGGGCTTATTTACAATGATGGTATAGTCAACTTGAGGAGAGGGGGAACAGATAGGAGCAGTATAAGTGGCCACCAACCATTCTTTGTGATCCACTTGAGACTGGTGGAGCGGATAGGCTATGTCTAAATGACATTGACTAGGGATGATGATAGTCACCCCAAAAAGATGTGTTTTTAGGGATCACCTGAAACTATGTAAGTTGTGGATAGACCTAATCTCCCCTCTCTGGAAACTCCCTCATCCCCACAGAAATCTTAAACTCATTGACTTCCACTCATTATCAGAGTCCCTCCTTCCTCTCACAGAATTAACGTCCTCTCAAGACGCTGACACTGCACCACCCTCTAGGACACCACACTCATCACAGCCCTCGACCAGGCCGCCCCCCTCTCATACAACAAAATCCGCGCACACAGACAACCCTGGCTCACCACCCTCACTAAAAAATTTCAGCAGGCATCCAGGATGGCTGAGCGGAGATGGAAGAAATCTTACTCCACAGCGCACTTTGCCATTTACAAACAGTCCCTCAAAGACTGCACTCACTGCCGCAAAGCAAGGCTACTTCTCTTCTCTAATTACCACTTTGTCCCACAACCCCAATCAACTATTCAAAACTTTCAACTCTCTACTCTGTCCTCCTACACCTCCTCCCTCTCCCCTCATCTCTGCCGATGACTTTGCCACCTTTTTGAAATAGAAGATCAACAAAATAAGAGAAAGCTTCAAACCACTGTCCCCTCGGCTCTCCCCCTCAACCGCCAACAACACGTCTATTCCGAACTGTCCTCCAACCTCTCCTCCTGCTCCCTTTTTGACCACCTGATTTGCCCAGGGCAGGGTACTCACCTCTCGGGTTCGATCTGGGATGTCACAGGTGGCTGCCTAAGGCTGTGGCCCTGGTAGTCAATGGTTAAAGAAAATAAAATAAAGTATATAAGTTTGTGACGCCACCTGCAGTACCTGGTGATGCTCACCAGCGCCGTTACAGTCCTCCGGTGGTCAATGGTATTGCGGCAATGATGTTATAGTCCTCCGCAGGCAGGACTGGACCGCCGGGGCAGCGATTCTGTGGAAGGAATTAGTTTGTGGAAAGAAAGATGCAGCAGACTCGACAAGTCACTTCACCGGGTACTTTACTGAAAAACCTCTTGTAATCATTACAGCCCTTCAGTGCAGTAAGTCGTTACAGTGACAAATGGCTACGGGTGCTGTAAGTGGATTTTATGGTTGGTAGATGGATCCCTCACTGTGTGCCGTTCCTGTTCTTTCTTTCCCTTGCCTCCCAGTGGCTAGGAGGTCTGACCTCATGAAGACAGAATCTGACCTCCTGCTGTTCCTTGTCTTTATCTCCCTTGCACCCGTCGGGTGAACCTTCTTAGTGATTACCGCGGTCGCCTACTGTGGGTCTGGTTCCCCTCTGGTCGGCTCTTTGGAAGACAGGGCCCTATCTAGAGATACCCCCGGTCATCGGATTTCTGTGAGCCTTGAAGGTTCTCACAGGTGCGGGCTCCGATACCCGGTTTCTTTCCTGGGGCAAACTCTCTGGTTACTCTGCTCCCCACATTGAGTGAACTCTCATTTGAGTTTCTTCTCCTTTCCTTCCTTCTGGGATCTATTCTTGCTGTCCTGGGTCCCTCAGCCGAGGAACCCTCCTTCCTCCTTCAGGCTCCCTGCCTGGCTCTCACTCCATTCCACCAAGGACCCGGACTTTCCGACCTCCTTTCTCCCTCTAAGGGCTACTATGTACCCCTCCTGGGGTCCCTCCTACCTGCTGACTAGTGTGAGGTGTGGGTTCTAGGGTTCCACCTACTGTCCATGAATCTGCTTGCAGTGGGGCGACTACACCACTTTTATGGGTGTAGTACCCCTTTTGTGGCACCTACATAGTGGGGCGTCACACACCTACAATGCAGTTTCCGATCCCACCACTTCACCGAAACAGCCCTAACTAAAGTCACCAACAACCTGATGACCGCTAGGAGCGAGTGACACTACTTAGTCCTCCTCCTCCTTGACCTATCTGCTGCCTTTGACACCTCCTACTTCAAATTGTAGAATCTCTTCGCATTACTGACTTAGCCCTCTCCTGGATCTCCTCATATCTAACAGACTGGACTTTCAGTGTCACCCACTCCCACACCTCATCTTCACCCTACCCGCTATCTTTTGGTGTTCCCCAAGGCTCGGTCTCATTGGCCTTCAATACCACCTCTAAGCCGAGAGCCAGATCTACCTGTTCGGGCCTGACATCACCTCCCTATTATCCAAAATTCTGCAATGCCTGTCCGCCATCTCATCCTTCTTCTCTGCTCGCTTCCTAAAATTGAACATGGTCAAAACTGAGTTTATTGTCTTCCCCCAAGTTGCTCTCCCCCCTACCTGTCCTATCCATCACTGTCAACGATTGCTCACTCTCGCCTGTGCTCCATGCTAAGTGCCTCAGGGTAATCCACGATTCCACCCTCTCCATCAAGACCCACATCCAAGCTCTTGCCACTGACTGCCATCTCTAGCTCAAAAAGATTTCTCGAATATGCTCTTTCCTTGACCATGACGTTGCTAAAACAATTGTCCATGCTCTCATCATCTCCAGCCTCAACTACTGCAACCTCCTGCTCACCGGCCTCTCCGCTACCTCCCTTGCACCTCCCCAATCTATCCTCAATTCTGCTGCCTGACTCATCCACCTGTCTCCCCACTACTCCCCTGTCTCCCTCCTTCCCAGAGATCCTGATTCAAAACCCTAACCATGACATACAAAGCCATCCACAACCTGTCCCCTCCTTACATCTCTGACATGGTATCCTGATACCTACCCTCTTTCAACCTGTGTTCCTCCCAAGAGTTCCTGCTCTACTCCCCTCTCATTTCCTCCTCGCACAACCGCATACAAGATTTCTCCCGTGCATCCACCATACTCTGGAACTCTCTCCCTCAACACATCAGACCCTCGCCTACCCTGGGAACCTTCAAGAGAAACCCGAAGAATGACCTCTTCAATCAAGCCTACAACCTACTCTGAGACCTGATCCACTGCATCGTCTAACGCTCGGCTCTCCCCCTCCTACTATCTCCCCACCCATCCCTTGTAGACTGCGAGTCCTCAAGGACAGGGCCTACTGTACGTGTACAATTTGATTGTCGTCACGTAATGTTCGTGCCCTCATCTGCCCTTGCAAATGTAAAGTGCCATGGAATCTAATGGCGCTATGTAAATAAATTATAATTTCTTGGGGTAGAGCATTCCTGAGAATTGGTGCAGCTCGGGAGAAGTCTCGGAGCCGGGAGTGGGAGATTCGGATTAATGCAGAAGTGAGTCTAAAGTCACTTCCAGTGCGAAGAGAACGGGTGGGGTGATAGACAGAGATGAGGGTAGAGAGGTAGGGAGGTACTGCACCATGAAGAGCTTCGTGGATGAGAACAAGCAGTTTGAATTGGATGCTATAGTGTATAGGCAGCCAGTGCAATGACTGGCATAGAGCAGAAGCGTCCGAGTAATGGTTAGCTAGATAGGTGATCCTGGATACTGCATTAAGGATAGACTGGAGAGGGGAGAGTCTAGTACAGGGGAGACTGATTAAAAGAGAATTAAAATAGACAAAGCAGGAGTGAATCAGGGCCACAGTGAGAGTTTTTGTGGTTTCCAAGGTGAGAAAGAATTCTTGAGATGTTCTTCAGGCGCAAGTGGCAAGAGCGGGCGAGAGATTGTATATATGGGGTGAAGGAAAGATGAGAGTCAAACATAACACCTAGATATTGAGCCTGCTGACTAGGCGTTATCATGGTGCCACACACTGGGAGAGATGTCAGATTTAGGGAGCTAAGTGGAGGGCAGAAGTGGAAGAAGTTCAGTTTTGGAAAGGTTGAGTTTCAGATAGAGAGCGGACATGATATTGGGATCTTTGGATAGACAGTCATTGGTGTTCTTTATTAAAGCGGGAGTAAGGTCAGGGGATGAAGTGTATAGTTGTGTGTCATCAGCATAAAGATGGTACTGAAAGCCAAATCTGCAGTTGGTCTGTCCAATCGGGGCTGTGTAGAGAGAGAAGAGAAGAGGTCCGAGGACTGAACCCTGAGGGACTCCAATAGTAAGAGGAAGAGGGGAAGAAGTGGAGCCAGAGAATGATACACTGAAAGAACGGTCAGAAAGATAGGAAGAGAACCAGGAGAGAGCCATGTCCTTTATGCCAATGGAGTGCAGCATAGAGAGTAAGAGATGGTGGTCAACAGTGTCAAAGGCTGCAGAGAGATCAAGAAGAATAAGCAGAGAGTGGTCACCATTATGTTTTGCTGTCAGAAGGTCATTGGTCACTTTGGTGAGAGCATTTTCTGTAGAATGTAGGGGGCGGAAGTAGACTGCAATGGGTTTAGAAGAGAGTGAGTGGAGAGGTAATGGGTGAGGTGGGAATAGACCAGGTGCTCCAGGAGTTTAGAGATGAAGGGGAGATTGGAGTCTGGTCTGTAGCTGTTTGTGCAGGATGGGTCAAGAGAGGTTTTCTTTAATAATGGAGTAATGATGGAGTGTTTGAAGGAGGAGGAGAAGATGCCAGATGAGAGGGAAAGATTGAAGATTTTGGTTAGGTGAGTGGTGACCACTGGAGAGAGAGACTGGAGTAGGTGTGAGGGGATGTGGGTCAGTGGTGCATGTGGTGGGACAAGAGGAAGAGAGGAGTCAAATGTGGAGAGTGAGCCAGAAGAAATGTGGTGAGAGGTAGGGGTAAAGGCCCCGTTACATGCTACAATATCGTGAACAATATCGCTCAAACGTCACAAGTATGGAGTCATCCAAACGACATCGTTACTACTTTGTTGCATGTGACACCGAGATACGATAAATCGTTGGATCGCTGATCGCAGATTTGAGAACATGTTCTCAAATCAGATGATCTTCATTCAGACAACCTGCTGCGTTGTTGTGTGTGATACCGCGATAACGATACCGTTTACGACTTCACCTATTCACAAAAGTGAACAAGTATCGTTTGCTGGGTTGTGCGAACGATAGCTGCTCGCCACATCGTTGGTGCGTCGTTCATGATATCTATACGTGTGACGATCTCTAAGCGATGTACTAACGACCACACTCCCGTGAGATCGTTGGTGAGATTGTTACGACATTGAAGCGTGTAACGGTACCTTAATAGCGATTTGAGGTTGGGAATTGATTTCCTGATGGATGTTTACTATTTTCTCTGTGAAGTAAGAAGCCAGGTCATCAGCACAGAGGTCAGTGATGGGGGCCTGCACTTTAGGAGTGAGGAGAAAGTGAAAGGTGTCAAAGAGTTTTTTTGGGTTGTTGGATAGTGAGGAGATCAGGGTGGTGAAGTAGGTCTGTTTGGCAAGGTGAAGGGCAGAGTTTTAAGTTCTCAATATAAATTTATGGTGAATAAAGTTTTCTGGTGTGTGGTTTTTCCTTCATAGACATTCAGCACTCGTAGAGCTTCGCTCGAGGTATCAACTTTGTGATGTGAGCCCAGGCTGTTTCACTCTGTGTTTGAAGGTTCTGAGGGTGAGGGGCGCTACTTGGTCCAGGGTGCTTTTAAGTGTCATTTAAGTGATTAAAAGAGTGTTATTTAAGTGATTTACTGCCAGATCAGGACAGGAGAATGAGTAGATTGTGGACAGTTATCAGTGTAGAGAGTCTGTGAGTTTATCATGGTTAATGGCCTGTAGATTTCTGAATAGGTGATGGGTAGGGGTGTGCTGGGGTTGGCGAGGATTTGTGAGTGTAAAGAAGAGAATGTTGTGGTCAGAAAGGGGAAGAGGTGAATTATCTAATGAGGAGGTTGAACAGAGCTGGATAAAGATCAAGTCAAGGGTGTTACCACTTGAGAAAGACGCATCTGTGCGTTGAAACACGTTGTGGCTTACTGGACCCCTGCTGTTCGTGCAATAAGTTAATGGTAATTTAATCACCAACCCGTGGTTTCTTTAGCGCTCCAAACCTCTGACACCGCTTGTTTTCTATCTGCTAATCTCTTTCTCCCTTGTTGGGAGTGCGGTGTGTGAGCTGCTCTAAGATCCACAGTACCTGGCAGTACATCATAAAGACCCACCCTTGAATGATCAACTGATACACAGTGTGGAGCTGGGACGGAAGCCAGTGCAGCGAGTCTGCCTCTTCGGGTGGAGGAGTGAAGGAGCCCACCTCCATCTCCAGAGGAACTAAGGAGCCGACCACCAGGCCCGGAGTATCAGAGTAGGAGGGAATATTGGCCCCTGTCACTACAGTGATCCACATTAAGCCATCAGTCTGGTTGTGCGGGGTGTTGCACAACCAGTAAAGGTTAGTGCAAACATAGTAAAACCGTGTATTAAGTTCCTCCAGTTGCAGTGTGGCGCAATATCTGTTTTTTCTTTTAATTACATATAACACTCTGAAGCTGGGGGGATGACCTGGAATGTACATTGTGGGGACCGGAGTAAGCCAACTCCACCACCTTGTCTGTTCCCAGATCTCGGGGTATGAGAGAAATAGTGGCAGGGGTCACTGTGTCTTAATCCTGAATCCAGGTTTCTGTGAGAGCCAGGAGGTTAAGAGAGTCAGTAATAAAGTAGTTGTGGATGAAGGGAAGCTTGTTGCATACAGACCACAGATTCTGGAGAGCTCAATTAAAAGAGGGAGGTGAAGGTGTGCAAGTAATGTTAATAAGGTTAGCATGGTTTGTATGTGAGGTTTGGGAGGGGTTGAAGTTGGTGGAGGGTGGACCAGGATTTGGAGAGATACCACCTGACAGAAGCAGCAGTAAAAAGAGGAAAGGCAAATAGTTTTTGTAATTGTGACTTTGTTTCTGTTGCAATGCCCTGGAATATGGGGGTCTGAGATTATTCTGTGTGTTATAGGGTACCTTTACACACGGCTACATTTCTAGGGTGGCTACAGGTAACTTACTGGTTGCAGTGAAATCATGGAGAGATTATTCCATTTGTACACAGCAACAAGATAGAACCTTGTCTCCATGATTTCACTGCAACCAGTAAGTTACCTGTAGCCACCCTAGAAATGTAGCCGCGTGTAAAGGTACCCATAGAGAGTATGGGAGCTCAATAAAGTAGAGGGAAGGAGTGAGGGGCTTATGTGGATGAGGGGTGATGGAAGAGGGATGGAGAGGTGAAAGTGAATGGCAAAGGCACATAGGACAATAGACATTGAAGTAAAGGACATGGTAAAAAAATGTAAGAGTGACTTAACTGACCCCTGCCCTGTCTAACTGCCATGAAGTAACTGCAAATGAAAAATAAAACAAGTTGCGCCAGACTGCTAAGCAATTATTGAAAGCGGTTAATGTGACCAAGTGCTCACCTGGTGAAGTTGTGCCACAGTCGCACAACTGACTGACGAGCGGGGAAGCAGCTGTAACAGGATCGCTGGATCCAACGGGCCTGAGTTGAGGAGATGGAGCGTGATCCTAATATGTCCGGGTCCGATGCTGAAGGGCTGGCTGCCGTGTAGTGAGAAGGCTGTTAAGGTCTTTGAGTCAAGCGAGTCCGGTGCTCGGGCTAAGCTGAGTTCCCCAGTTGTGCGAGTCGGCAAGTTGGGAGCACGAGGATGATGGTGGCGTGTTGATGCGAGCAGGGTCCGGGAGCCGTGCTGCTCAGATCCACGATTCCCCGAGGGGAAGGCGTGGGGCGTGTACAAGGATGTGAAAAGAGTGTTAGCGCTCAGATTACAACCAGGACACTGCTCTCAGTATATTTACCTTTAGGCTTTATTGATAAAGTGTAGAATTCCAATTCTCCACAACGCGTTTCTGCGCTTAGTGCGCCTTTCTCAAGTGGTTCACTTGAGAAAGGCGCACTAAGCGCAGAAACGCGTTGTGGAGAATTGGAATTCTACACTTTATCAATAAAGCCTAAAGGTAAATATACTGAGAGCAGTGTCCTGGTTGTAATCTGAGCGCTAACACTCTTTTCACATCCATGAAGTAACTGCAAGCCACTTAGCATTCAGTGCCACTTTGCATGTGATGCCATGCATGCTTACCCCCGACACGTGTACCCCTTAGGACTGAACTAAATTTATAGGGCACACTAAAGCATCAGGTGAGGGGGATTGTGTGAAGTCACATGGCTGCAGGTAATTAGCAGCTACACCTCACAGCAGGGGATAAATAGATGATGAGAGGCAACAGAACAGACAGTAGGCAAAGCCAGCTCCACACAATCACACATCCAATGAGATAACATTTACAACATGGGAAATAGTTATATACTGGTGAGTAAAGAACATAAAGTATACAGATGATATAGGAGAGTTTGCAATCAATGCAGAGGTAGATTTACCGTAAGGCTATATGAGTCAGGCTGATATTGCAATGGAGGTCATTGCAGCAGGCACAGGTAGATTTAACAGGTAGTGTTACAATGAGATTGGAAGCCCAGTTTAGCAAATGCAGATGACAGCAAACAGTGTTGGAATATTACCTGTATGAAGAGAGGATGAATATTAGTCAACTGCCATGAAGTAACTGCATCCACTTAGCATTCAATGCCACTTTGCATGAGATGCCAGGCATGCTGACCCCCTACACAGACATGTTTCTTCATGCTTTCTGATGGTAAATCTAGTCCATTGGTCCTGTATGCACTGTATGGCGGCAGAATTTCAATAATGTGTTTGGAGCTTTTGAAGACTTTCTTGGAGCTGTGGATCTGCTGTACTGAGATCGAGAAAGCCGAATCTTTGATAGTAATGACAGATGACAAAAAGTCATAGGTGTGAAAAAGAACAAAGTCAGTATTCATTATACAACAAAAAGGATTTTTTTTTTACAAAACTTATTTTACAAGGTGATATAGCACCCAAGTGTAGAAAAAGGACCAGTAAAAACTTCCCAAATTGAGGTAGTACACATCCTGTATGTTTTCTGCAATGGGCAATTGTATGGCTTTTATATGGAAGCACTATTAAATGATCGCATTTCACTAGATAAACGCAGTATTTATTGTTGTTTAACATCTAATACAAATTGGGGCATAAACTCTCCTCTTTGTTTGATTGAATTAACATTCAGAGTAACACAAGCTGTTATGGTGGGTTTACACACACCAATTTATCTGTTCAATATCTGAACCAATCTCTGGTTGCAGTGAAATCATGGATACATTGCTCCATGTTGTACACAGCCACAAAATGGAGCAATGTATCCATGATTTCACTGCAACCAGAGATTGGTTCAGATATTGAACAGATAAATTGGTGTGTGTAAACCCACCATTACTCAAAACTGGTGGAATTCTTCTGCAACAATATATAAGAATGAAGTCAAGACAGGAAAAAATAACGAGAAGTTATTTATTATTTAATGGCCTTCAAATTGATTTCAAGCAATGGCGCCTTGGATGAACGCTCTGTAGGAAGATCGATCTTGTGCAGCCTAAATACGTCCACCAGGGTCTTCCTCTAGCCTAGATAGGTCCACCAGGGTCTTAACCAAGCCTAGATAGGTCCACCAGGGGATTCTCCAAGCCTAGATAGGTCTATCAGATGATTCTCAAAGCCTGGATGGGTCTACCAGGGTCTTCTCCAGGCCTAGAAAGGTCCAATAGTGTCTTCTTAAAGCCTAGCTAGGTGCACCATGGTCTTCTCCAAGCCTAGATAGGTACACCAGAGTCTTTATAAAGCCTAGATAGGAACACTGGGGTTTTCTCCATTGTTATATTGATAGTATCAAGCCATTTGGTTTTTGGTCTTCCTCTTCGCCTCTTTCCCACTATTCTTCTTACCATGATGTCCTTTTCCAGTGATTACGCTCTTTGTATAATGTGTCCAAATTAGGCAAGTCGTAGCTTGCTGTAACAGACTTAATAGCTGTCTACAGATATCTCAAGGGCTGTCACACTGTAGAGGATTCAGCTTTATGCTCATTTTCACAAGGAAGGACTAGAAGCAATGGGATGAAACTGAATGGGAAGAGACAAATTAGATATTAGAAAAAAAATGTTGACAGTGAGGGTGATCAACTAGTGGAACAGGGGGCCACGAGAGGTGGTGAGTTCTCCTTCAGTGGAAGTCTTCAATCAGAGGCTATACAACTAAAGTGAATACAGCTCCACACTGATATCTTGTACTACTAAGCTTGGAATATAAGAAATTTGGAACTGTAATACTGCTATAGAAACTCGGTTAAAAATGAGGTACATTGTACACAATTCATGATAAGCCCAACAGCCAGCGACAAGGCGTACCTAGGACGTGGTCATCAGTTTTTTTATACTTGTTTCAAACAAAGCTTGGACATCTGACTGGGATGATTTAGGGAATTCGCTTCTGAGTAATGGGTTGGGGAAGATGACCCAAGAGCTCCCTTCACATGATCACCCCCCATGTGAAGGGAGCTCCTGGGTCATCTCGCCCAACCCTTTACTCAGAGGCGAATTCCCTAAATCATCCCAGACAGATGTCCAACTCTTCCATTCTATGATTCTTTGATTGAAATAAAGAAACACACCACTGGTGGACATTTACTGCTCCCTCATACCCCTTTTAGAAACAGATTGGTAATACATTGACTGAGCAGAAGATCTTTGCCAAGAGCTTGCTAAGGTTGGGAATCAATGAGTGGGAACTAGGATGGACTCCAGAGGTCTCAGAAATAGTCAAGTTATAGAAGCAATAGGCCTCACTTGGAGCTCGGAGGAAAAGAGCAACTGATTCAAGAGGGACTTGAGTAGTGGATGTGGAACTAAGAACTTACATATCAACATCAATGTTGATTACTTAGCTATACCTTCTGCCCCAGTTCCATCCCGGAACCCTCAGTCTTTGTCTTATGTTCGGATAAAATCTGCTCTTTTTTGGTCCACGATTTTCTGAAAAGTTTAATGAGGTCCACAAAATTCTTCACTGAGGCCTTGGCGATAGGGAGCAGTGGATGTGACATCTCCTAATAATAACCAGTGTTTGTTCCTAAACTGGCCTATCTTCCCTAAGCGGGTCCTACCCTCGCTGCCATCATGTGCCTCATTGTAAGACCTGTTAACATTTATATATATGGTTAAAGGACTGTTTTGTGGACTCTTCCTTGTGTTATACTGCCACCTGCTGCCAAAAAGAAAGGATAGCAGACATGAAACCCCTGCTGCTGAGAGTGACATGGAACAGTCCAGGAGATGGATGGGTGGGTTCTCCAGAAGGAGAAGAGAGACAACTTCCACGTGTGTTGCAGAGAGAGACACAGACCTAAAGAGACTGGATGTGGAGTGAGGAGCCAGACTGCACGAGCAAGGCAGAGATCCAGGACAAGGACTGAACTAGAGAGACGCCTGTCAGCAAATTATGGGCCCCAACGGCAACTAGGTACCTTGCAGTAAAACTTGCAGTAAAACTTGCAGTAAAACTCGCAGTAAAGTGTGCACACTGTTTTAGTTAGGGACAGATAGGAAAAGACTCTGCAGTTTGATATACAAGTTATAGAAAGAAAACAAACACTCTGCTTCTCGCTCGATAAAGACTTTGCATTTCTTTATTTAAAGACATTCAGAGACCTTGCATTCTTGGCAAACTAGTCACAGTGGTTATATATATATTGTATTTACTATTGCACACCTTCCCGCTCCTTCCCCTTCTTTCCCGCACTTTTCCCTCAGTTGTATTAAAAGTGCATTTGTTTAACACTCTGTGTTCCGTGCAGTCCTTGCGTATCCCGTCACCTGTGGGCTATTACATCATCCCTGGCTGTCAACTCAACTACCCCTGGCTAGTGTGTAGGCCAGTTATGGAAGAGATTGCAACAAATATGTTGAGCAATGCAGACATTGACTTCATACCCTGCAAGAAACGCCGACGTTATATCCACAATATACTACCGTATTTGGCAGGAGATTATCCTGGGTAAGGGTTAAATAAACACATGTTATTCCCTCCTCTCCCCACCAGGAATATAAATGGTGATTTTGTAATTATGATTGGCAGCTTCACATTGAAGCGCTAAAAGTTTTCCGTGACTGCTGGCGAGATGACAAGGGAATACATGTAATTATAATCTGCTTTAAAAATCTTAATGATGGTTGATGAATACTGTCTGCTCTAGTGAATCACAAAGAAGACTTAATTAAGCAAGGTGTTTAATCTCTTCTGAAAACATTCACTTCCCCTTACATGTGAAGCACAGAATATCCTAAAAATCAGGAAAAAACGCAACGTTCACCGGTGACGGCCATAGTGAGAAATGAGATGGAATCTCGGTGTTTGCCTAACCAGAAAATCCAAACATTCTCATGAAAAGTCTGTGAACTGGTTAATTGCTTTCCCCATCTGGACTATGCAGGTGATGAGCTGATAAAGTATGTGTCCAGGGAATAGTGACAGAAGCCGAAAACTCAGAAAATGGGTCTCAGGAGAGGAATAGAAAATGTGGAAAATAATATACGAGTAGACAGTGCATAATGAGGCCGGAGAATGATCAATCCATCTACTGGTTTAAATGATTAAAGTTCCATTGTAAATTCATATTTAACTTTCTTCTGTTTGTTCTTGTCTCATTTATTTATTGCAGTATAAATAGCAGAACACAAATGATATAGGAGGTTTCGCCAAATTCACAATTTTACTGCAATCTCAGATTATTAGACCCTTTTTGGTACATAGTAGACCCTTTCTGGCTGGTATGACCTGTTGGAGACATGATGTATAGCCTGAAACCAGTGATTCTGAGGAATCTTAGCCCATTCATCATCGGTAATGGCCTTTAGGTCACTAATGTTTAAGGGTTTCCTGGACCTGCCATCTTCATATTCCCAAAGTACTTTCCATGGGTATCGGGTCAGGTGTGTAACACTTGGAATGTCCGGCCCACGATGTAACAGAGTGTACAGTGGAATGGGATAGCGGTGGGAGGCATTGTCGATAGGGATCAGGGGAAGGGACACCTCCTAATAATAACCAGTGTCTTTTCCTGAGCTGACCTATCATCCCTAAGCAGGTCCTTCCCCTGCCGCCATCATGTGCCTCGTCCATGGCTGTCAACTCAACTACCCCTAGCTAGTGCATAGACCATTCTGGTCACTAGACAACGCCCATGATGTAATATACACAACGGATGTAGACAGACTGGGGTAACAAGACTAAAAGTACACACTAACATGGCTGCTGTAGACTACAGATAACAATGGCTCCAGGACAGCACACCAGCAGCAGACACACCAGCACTACACCAAGATGGTCAGCATAGAAATGAATCTCTATTACCGGCATCAGGTGATGAGTCATGAGACTTCTTATAGGATAGTGGGTGTGGTCATAAACTGCTACAACCTGAGGTTAAACGGGCCGAGAGCTACCAGCAAGGAAAACTGACATTAACCCTTGCTTGTAGAAAAGAAATGAATCACATTGAAAATCCAAAAGACCCAGAGCTGTGACAAGTCTCCTAATAACTCATGACCAGGTGGCTGTGATGGTCACATCACAGTCTTTCGGGACTTCTTCTGAATGCAAGCTTTACTGGACTGTGAAGTATTATGGGGCTCTCGGTCCTTTTCAATGAGCTTCAGCTCCTCACAGTAGCTTCCTCATATAATGATTTCACCTGAAATCTGGATTTACTGATACTTGATTAAATCCATCTTGCCCTTTAAATACTGTAGGTGTCCAATGCCATTGAAAAAAAGCCATCCTATAACATTATCAGGCTGCCTCAATCCACTATTGGAGACATCACCAAGCCATGACTATGCTTCTCTTCAGACATCACTTAGCCACCGTCATGCTTCACTGTATTAATCCCCAAACCGCCACATTCTTCATTGAGGCCATCATCAAGCCACCACCATTCTTCCCATTAGGCATTCTCAAGCTACCTCCATGCTTCATTATAAGCCACCACCATGCTTCCCATTAGGCAATCTCAAGCTACCTCCATGCTTCATTATAGGCCACCACCATGCTTCCCATTAGGCAATCTCAAGCTACCTCCATGCTTCATTATAGGCCACCACCATGCTTCCCATTAGGCAATCTCAAGCTACCTCCATGCTTCATTATAGGCCACCACTATGCTTCCCATTAGGCAATCTCAAGCTACCTCCATGCTTCATTATAAGCCACCACCATGCTTCCCAATAGGCATTCTCAAGCTACCTCCATGCTTCATTATAGACCACCACCATGCTTCCCATTAGGCAATCTCAAGCTACCTCCATGCTTCATTATAAGCCATCTCCATGCTTCCCTGCAGCAATCACCAAACCGTCTCCATGCTTCCCTGCAGGCATCACCAAGCTCAGCCATGCTTAACTGTAGCCATCACCATGGGTAGACACTTACAGCTAGAGGATCTGTACAAAAAGCAAGTTGGGGCCAGTTTTCTTTTATGGTGACAAAGCTATACACTGTACAGTATACTGTGCATGTGTGTACATTCATATGTTTACAGAGGGTGAAATAAGTATTGAACATGTCAAGTATTTTTCAAAAGATGCTTTTGACATGTATGTCTCACCAGATGTCGATAACAACATATCCAATGCAGACAGGCAAATTAATCAAACCATAGATGTCTATAAATTAAGTTATGTGTAATAATGAGAAATGAAACAGGAAAAGAGATGATGAAATCTATCAGTAATTAGACAGCAATCCTGCCACTGAGTGAAAAATAACATCATCTGGTTCAACTGATGGACGATAAAAAGGTGTCTCATTACCAAGGTGCCACACAAGAAACATCTAATGATGGGTAAAACAAGTGAGTTGTCTCAGGATCTTTGCAACCTTATTCTTTTAATCTGTTAGCCAAATAGATGACCCTGACTGCTGCATTAAGGATGGACTGGAGAGGAGAAAGTCTAAGAGGAGGCCAATTAATAAAGAATTACAATAATCAAGGCGGGAATGGATCAAGGGCACGGTAAGGGGCTTTGTTGTTTCCATGGTGAAAAAGGGGCAAATTCTAGATATGTTGAAAAAAATATATATCAAATAGTGTCTTTCAACCAACATGTCCTAAAATTGGTTAACTGAGTTTGGTCAAAAACAAAAATCCTATACCAGGTAGAAAGTAGGAATTAATAGGAAGTCAGTAGATCATTCCCCCCCTTATTGAACTGCCAAGAGAATAAATCCTGCCAAATTGATTTTTCTCTCATCCTTTTTCACAAAACAGAATGTCAAACATCCAATATAAAGTGTCCGCAATGTATCGGAACTGGAATCGGACTCATCTATTCACCCGTATGTAATAAAAGTGAATACATGGCAAATGTAAATGGGTAGAAGTGCGCTTTTAATAAATATTGCATGAAGGCGCATATATCATAAAATACACATTTATTCTGATGTGAAAGTCAATAAAATGTCAGGTTGATAAATCTAGCTTAGTAGCCGAAAGTCTTCCTGAGATGAAAAGGACGGGATGTTCCATATGTACGTGGCCCCGAGATATATGGAATACGATTATTTACTGTAGCTAGACCTATTTAGGCCGCGGAATAGGATTATTACATGCTTACATTTCTGGAATAAGGTGACATGATAGCTACACTACAGGCCATTAGACTGGAAATAAGGTGTGATGGGTAGACGAGGATTGATAGCCCTTCATCAAATCATAGTCCCGGTAGAGTTATTTGTATCCTTTCCACTGCCCATCTATTAGATTGCGGCACCACAATATATAGAAACTTGCAGTGTCAGTAACTAATGCAGTTTGCTTGCAGAAAGTAAATGCCTTATAAATCTCGTTTCTGTCAATGTGATCGTTTGGATAAGCCGTTTACCCGGAAGAGTCAAGCTGGTCGCTCGGCCTTCGGTTCCCCAGCCTCTGTGTTTATCAATTTTATAGCAAAACCAATAATCACAATTCAGTCGTAAGTAAAAACGGCCATTTTCATGGTTTTTACCCTTCGTGGAAAAACTCGGATAAAGCAAAACTTAGTTTCATAAAGTAGAACAAGGTGGAGAAGGAGTTAGACATTGGGGTACTGTTTGGGGATAACTTATATAAAATTTGCCCCCGATTACACTGGTCTAAGGCAAATTGGTTCAGAAAGGAAAACAGTTGAAGGCTGTGGTCACAGTTGCCATGCGTTTTTTTTATTGATTTAACAAAACTCATGCTTTTTTACATGCTTTTTTTCATGTCAGCATGAGTTTTGTAAGGTGTGTGATGGCTCCCTGCGTTTTTGGGTGCGTTTTTGAATCTGCACCTAAAAATAGTGCTTGTAGTATTTTTTGGAGCGTTTTGAAAAACGCATGCGTTTTTATAACATGGGTTCCTATGGGAAACGCATGCAAAAACGCATGTACAATTAGTACCTTTTAGTGCCATTCAAAAACGCATGCGTTTCCCATAGGAGCCCATGTTAAAAAAACGCATGCGTTTCCGGAAACGCATGCGTTTTTTTTTAACATGGGCTCCTATGGGAAACGCATGCGTTTTTGAATGGCACTAATTGTACATGCGTTTTTGCATGCGTTTTCCATAAGGCCCCTTATTAAAAAACGCATGCGTTTTTGGATATGCTCCAAAAACGCATGGGACAGTCACACATGCTTTTTGGCTATTAGGGCATGCGTTTTTTAACATGGGGGCCTATGGGTGCGTTTTTTACATGCGTTTTTGAAAACGCAGGTCTCCAAAAATGCATGTGAAAAATGGTACTGTGACCACAGCCGAACTTAACTAACTTTGTGGTGTTAAAAAAGAATACGATTCTTAAATTTGGTAATTGACTACTATTTCAAGATCCAAAGGACATTGTTATTACTAATAACCCCTTTCATGCAGGTTTATAGAAAATTGCTCCTTTATTTTGCATCATCGTTATTGCATTGTTTCTGTCAGTAGCCTCAACATAACCCTGCCTATAACACAAAGTGAACTGAATGAGATCAAATTGGAGATTTGGATCTGCCCAAGAGTAAGGCTAGGGTCAGACCTGCTGCAGCCCACAGGCTGACGATTCAATTTAAAACTTAGTTTTTCTCAGCCTGAGCGCATAGCGCTAACGGCATGTAACGCTATGCGCCGGCTGTGTATTGCATCTCTATGGATAACTGATGCTTCGCGCAGCCGCTGGCTCCACATACAAGGACCGGATATGCTCTTTTGCTGAGCGCACAGGAAAATGCTGCAAACCTCGTTTCCTGTGCGCTCTGCAATAGCGCATATCCGGTCCTTGCGTGTGGAGCAGGCAGCTACGCGAAGCATTAGGAATCCATAGAGATGCAATACACAGCCGGCGCATAGCGTTACATGCCGTTAGCGCTATGAGCTCAGGCTGAGAAAAACTATGTTTTAAACGGAATCGTCAGCCTGTGGGCTACAGTACAGTCATGGCCAAAAGTTTTGAGAATGATACAAATATTAATTTTACAAAGTCTACTGCTTCAGTTTTTCTAATGGCAATTTGCATATACTCCAGAATGTCAAAGAGTGATCACCTTAACAGCAATTACTTGCAAAGTCAATATTTGCCCAGAAAATGAACTTTAACCCCCAAAACACATTTCAACATCATTGCAGTCCTGCCTTAAAAGGAGCAGCTAACATCGTTTTAGTGATTGTTCCATTAACACAGGTGTGGGTGTTGATGAGGACAGGGCTGGCGATCAATCAGTCATGATTAAGTAAGAATGACACCACTGGACACTTTAAAAGGAGGCTGGTGCTTGGTATAATTGTTTATCTTCAGTAGTGATGGGCGAATCCTAAATTACTCGGAATCGCTTGACTCTAGCGAGTCCGAGCACAGGACTCGCTACTCGTTGCGAGTCTAGCGAGTCCAATGTTAATGAATGGGGAAGCGAGTAATAGCGAGTAGTGTGAGATTTACAAATCGCAGATGTGTCTCGGAAGCTTCAGCCTGAAGCAATCCTAGTTTTGTCATTTATTTGCATTGGACTAGTTTACTTTGCAACTGTAATGGCTGGGAAACTCGCAGAGATAAGAGTCCTGTCTTCTCTGTGTGCTGGCTGCTCCAGGGTCCTAGAGCCTGCCTGCTGCCTGATGTAGCAGAGTTGAGATTGTTCTCAGTCTGCTCATTCCCTGTGTACAGACATGAATGTCTGTGCACAGAGATGATGTAGCAGAGCTGAGATTGTTCTCAGTCTGCTCATTTCCTTTGCATAGACATCTATATCTATGCACAGGGATGAGCAGAGAGGACATCGCGTTTTGGACTGCGTCGGACGGAAGAGGATTTTTTCAATTAAAGATGGAGTCTCTAATGGCTTTTTTTTTTATTTCTAATAAAAAAATTTCTCTGTGTTGTGTTTTTTTTAAAACAGTTTAATAGAAATTCATGGCGGTCATGTCTAATATTGGCGTGACCGCCATAAATTTCGGGCTTAGGGCCAGCTGATAATACAAAGCTGGCCCTAACCTCTATTACCCAGCGTGCCACCGCCACCAGGGCCGCTGGAAGAGCGGGGTTCAGCGCCAGAGGATGGCGCTTCAATGAACGCGCCATCTTCTGGGGCGGCTGCGGGCTGCAATTTGCAGCGGGGGGTGCCCAGAAAGCTTGGGCATCCCTGAGCTGCGGATTCCAGCCCCCAGCTGCTTAGCTGTACCTGGCTAGACATAGAAATTGCGCAGAGCCCCACGCATTTTTTTGACTCCGACTCCGAGACGACTCCGACTCCGAGACGACTCCGACTCCGACTCGACTCCGAGACGACTCCGACTCCGAGACGACTCCGACTCCGAGACGACTCCGACTCCAAGACGACTCCGACTCGACGCCGAGACGACTCCAACTCCGAGACGACTCCGACTCCGAGACGACTCCGACTCCGACTCGACTCCGACTCCGACTCCGAGACGACTCCGACTCCGAGACGACTCCGACTCCGAGACGACTCCGACTCCGAGACGACTCCGAGACGACTCCGACTCCGACTCCGAGACGACTCCGACTCCGAGACGACTCCGACTCCGAGACGACTCCGACTCCGACTCGACTCCGAGACGACTCCGACTCCGAGACGACTCCAACTCCGAGACAACTCCGACTCCGAGACGACTCCGACTCGACTCCGAGACGACTCCGACTCCGAGACGACTCCGACTCCTAGACGACTCCGACTCCGAGACGACTCCGACTCCGAGGCGACTCCGACTCTGAGGCGACTCCGACTCTGAGGCGACTCCGACTCTGAGACTCCGACTCTGAGGAGACTCCGACTCCGAGACGACTCCGACTCCGAGGCGACTCCGACTCCGAGGCGACTCCGACTCTGAGACGACTCTGACTCTGAGGCGACTCCGACTCTGAGACTCCGACTCTGAGACTCTGACTCTGACTCTGAGACTCTGACTCTGAAATTCATTAAATAATAAAAAAAAATGCGTGGGGCTCCGCGCAATTTCTATGTCTAGCCAGGTACAGCTAAGCAGCTGGGGGCTGGAATCCACAGCGCAGGGATGCCCAAGCTTTCTGGGCACCCCCCGCTGCAAATTGCAGCCCGCAGCCGCCCCAGAAGATGGCGCGTTCATTGAAGCGCCATCCTCTGGCGCTGAGCCCCCCTCTTCCAGCGGCCCTGGTGGCAGTGGCACGCTGGGTAATAAAGGGGTTAATACCAGCTTTGTTATACAAGCTGGTATTAAGCCCGAGATTCTTAATGTCAGGCCACGTTTGACCCAGCCACTAAGAATCTCCAATAAAGGGTTAAAAAAACACAACACAGAGAAAATTTTTTATTTGAAATAAAAAAAAAAGCCATTAGGGACTTCATCTTTAATTAAAAAAATCCTCTTCTGTCCGACGTAGTCCAAAACGCGATGTCCTCTCTGCTACATCCCCTGTGCATAAATATAGATGTCTATGCACAGGGAATGAGCAGACTGAGAACAATCTCAGCACTGCTACATCAGGCAGCAGGCAGGTTCTAGGACCCTGGAGCTGCACAGAGAAGACAGCTGGACTCGGCTCGCAATGTAACAGCAGTTATCTGCGAGTTTCCCTGCTATCACTGGCACAGCAGCCGAGTCTAATGCAAACAATGGCAATCAGCGTTTCTGACAAAACTAGGATTGATATTGATTTGCATTGGACTCGTGCGAGTAATCACTGGGAAACTTGCAGAGTACCGAGTCCTGCGAGTCCCTTACTACTCGCCGAGTAACGAGTCCTAGCGAGTAGATTCGCCCATCCCTACTCTTCAGTTAACCATGGTTATCTCTAAAGAAACATGTGCAGCCATCATTGCACTGCACAAAAATGGCCTAACAAGGAAGAGTATCGCAGCTACAAAGATTGCACCTCAGTCAACAATCTATTGCATCATCAAGAACTTCAAGGAGAGAGCTTCCATTGTTGTCAAAAAGGCTCCAGGGCACCCAAGAAAGACCAGCAAGCGCCAGGACCGTATCTTAAAACTGTTTCAGCTGCGGGATCGGACTACCAGCAGTGGCGAGCTTGCTCAGGAACGGCAGCAGGCTGGTGTGAGTGCTTCTGCATGCACTGTGAGACTGCGGAGACTCTTTGAGCAAGGCCTGGTTTCAAGGAGGGCAGCAAAGAAGCCACTTCTCTCCAGAAAAAACATCAGGGACCGACTGAAATTCTGCAAAAGGTACAGGGAGTGGACTGCTGAGGACTGGGGGAAAGGTACAGGGAGGGGACTGCTGAGGACTGGGGGAAAGGTACAGGGAGTGGACTGCTGAGGACTGGGGTAAAGTCATTTTCTCTGATGAATCCCCTTTTCGATTGTTTGGGACATCTGGAAAACAGCTTATTCGGAGAAGAAGAGGTGAGCGTTACCACTAGTCTTGTCTCATACCAACTGTAAAGCATCCTGAAACCATTCATGTGTGGGGTTGCTTCTCAGCCGAGGGAATCGGCTCACTTACAGTCTTGCCTAAAAACACAGCCATGAATAAAGAATGGCACCAGAATGTCCTCCAAGACCAACTTCTCCCAACCGTCCAAGAGCAGTTTGGCACCCAACAATGCCTTTTCCAGCATGATGGAGCACCTTGCCATAAAGCAAAGGTGATAACTAAATGGCTCAGGGAACAAAACACAGAGATTTTGGGTCCATGGCCTGGAAACTCCCCAGATCTTAATCCCATTGAGAACTTGTGGTCAATCATCAAGAGACGGGTGGACAAACAAAAAACAACAAATTCTGCCAAAATGCAAACATTGATTATGCAAGAATGGAAGAATGGACGGCGATCAGTCAGGATTTGCTCCTGAAGTTGATTGAGAGCAGCCAGGGAGAATTGCAGAGTCCTGAAGAAGAAGGGGCAACACTGCAAATACTGACTTGCTGCATTAACTCATTCTAACTGTCAATAGAACCTTTTGGTATCATAATATGATTGCAATTATATTTCTGTATGTGATAGAAACATCAGACAAACACAAATAAAAACCAGAGGGCAGCAGATCATGGGAAAATATCATTTGGAGTCATTCTCAAAGCTTTTGGCCATGACTGTAGGTTTGACCCTAGCCTAAAGGGCCCGTTACACACTGCAATATCGTTTACAATATCATTGAAACGTTACGGGTTTTGAGACGTTCAAACAACATCCTCAGGGAAGGAGCTCGATATGTGGCTCTGAAACGCGTTGGTAATAAAGAGCTTAAGCTGATTCAGACATCCCTGTGTCTTGGTTCTTTCAGTCCTGTAGCAGCAGCGCGGACATCGAGGCACTTTGTCCAAGAAAATCTGCATCACAACCACGGTTACCTGTGGGAATGCGGTCCTTGTGGCAGCTGCTTTAACGTTATTGTTAACCTACAGTAAAGCTCAGCCTTACTCTGAACTTAAGAGCTCCATTTTACTCTGAATCTAAGAGCTCAGCCTTACTTTAAATCCCTGAGGAAGGAGCTCGGTATGTGGCTCTGAAAGCGTTGGATAATAAAGAGCTTAAGCTGATCCAGACATCCCTGTGTCTTGGTTCCTTCGGTCTTGTAGCAGCAGCGCGGACATCGAGGCACTTCGTCCAAAAAAATCTAGGTTCAGAGTATGGCTGACTTCTTAGGTTCAGAGAAAGGTTGCGCTTTTCCACCATAACAGAAGAACAACTCTCCTCCCTT